>JACEEZ010019729.1:50000-52500 GCA_016584305.1 Chionoecetes opilio
CACAGATTGACATGATAATTACCGTATCTGCCTTGAAAGTAGATAAAGTGTCTGATACATGCATCGAGTTCTCAGAGCTCTCGAGTTCTCAGCAAATATGTTGATGGTAAAGTTACATTGAACAGAGAACCATGTCAAAATGCTAGATAGGATATAATTTCCGAATATGGTGATAGTGCCATGTGGTTGCAAAGGAAATTATTTATCAATCCTTATTGAAAGGAAGAATATTTCAGCTGTGAGTAATAAAATTATATTCGTCAATGGTGAACAATGTTAAGAGAGATAAGCTTATCTGTGATCAATCAATGTTTTCTGAGGTCTGTATAAATTAAGACAAGTAGTCATTTGTAATTTTTCTGCCAGTTTGAATTTGTTAGTAAGTAATGATAAATGGTTAGTTAGTTCTACATAGGTAATACATGTGAGCAACATGTGTGTAAATAGTTCTGGAGGAACTGCTTGTCATGCATATAGTACCTAGATTAGTATGTTAGTAAGTACACAATCCTATCATTCAAATAGTGATCGTAGTACAACAGGAAGGACGTAAGTAATTCATTCCTGTAGTGAATGTAATTCACGTATGCATTTAAAACGTAAGGAATTCATTCAAGTAAAAATGTGTAACTTGCGTAACAAATAAGTGTGTTAGTATTTCATGCAAGTAAATAATGTATTGTAGCAATAAGTGAGTTAGTATGTATGTTAATACATAGCAATATCATGCAAGTAATTAATGTATTTCAACATAAAGTGCGTAACAATTCCTTTAAATGAGGAATGTGAGTAAATAATGTCATCCAATGATAAGTGCGTGATAATTCCTTTAATTTAGGAATGCAAGTAAGTAATGTCATGCAATGCACTGTGGTGCAACTTTAACTGTTACATATTAGTATTCTAATGTGAAGAGTTATCTGTCATGCATTAGAGTTTCTATCGTGCAATAGTTACAATGTAAAAATGGAAATTATATCAGATTCCACTAGTAGTTGGGTAGAATAATATGTCGCTAAACCCAAAAATCGCGTAAAACACCAATGTAAAGTATTTTCAAGAGCGTATATAACATTGGCTTGGTATGTTGTGTAGACATTTTCTAAAAAGAGAACAACACACATTAAAATTCAGAATACATGGTAATTGTAGAATAAATAGGTGAACTGATATAAAATGTTATGATATGGAATGGTATGGAATGGTATGACACTACTGTTTTTCCGTGTGTGACCGCAATTTGTGACGGTAATCATTTGTAGTAGTGTGTGTGTCATCATTAACTACAGGTGTGTCCTGTGTTTTAGTATTTGGGCATGGCAATTCTTCACCTGTATCTAATCCTCTAGCTACTCGTTTAACCTGGTCTATATGGGCTGTCTTTGCATGGTACTTATATATATATACTGTATAGTTATTTTGTGTCCATGCTCAATGGCAATGGATCTGTAAGGTCCTTCAAATGTAGGATCTAACTTTGATGTTAATTGCTGTACCTGAAAGTATAGAATATCGCCTATAGCAATTGGCTTTTCTGCTGTGTATGGGCGTTGGTATTTTATCATGTCCTCTCTGGACAAATCAACTGCGTCTGTGAAACGCTTGTATATTTTCTGAAAATCAGCCACTCTATCTGTTACCTAGTCATCAAAACTATATATTGGCTGTGTACTCAGCTCTAGAATAGTGTAAGGTAGTCTTTTGACTTGCCCAAATACAATGAAATGTGGTGTTTCACATGTAGACCTGTGTAATGAAGAGTTAAGTGTGGCAGACTTGGGGCATCCATTCAACCCAATGCGAACTGTACGGTTGAGCTAATGACTTCAGGAATTGTATAATCTTCCTATTCTGTCTTTCTACCATGCCGTTGCTGTTAGGGTGATAGCTAGTTATGTTACATTTGTTTATGTTGAATAGTTTCCAAATTTCAGTGAGAATTTGATTGTTAAACTCGATACCTCTGTCTGAGAGCAATGTGGATGGAGAATTGAATTTAAAGAAAACTTCATCCGTAAGTGCTTTAGCAACTGTTAGAGCAGTTTTGTCTTTCAGTGGTACCAAAACTGAAAACCTAGAAAGATGATCAATGGCTACTAACAAGTATTGAGAACCAGACTCATTGAGAACCAGACCAGAAAAGACTGTTTGGGGAGGCGGTAGCGGAGCTGTTTGCGTCTCCGACTGGCGTTCTCGGTGACCCGAGTTCGATCGAAGAAAACCAAAACCTTTCTGAACCGTCGAGTGGCCTAAGAACACCCACATGCCCTGGCCATCAACTTCGATTGCGAGTGCATCGGAGGACACAGAGGGGCGACATGAGCCCCATCCAATCACAGGCGTCACTATAAGAATCCTGCCTGCGCCACCACGGGCGAGGATCAACCATCAGAGCCCTCAAGTGAACCTCCAGAGCCTACCATCCGAGCCCTGAGTCACTACTACCTACAGGCGCTATAGGCACATATGTAAAAAAAAAAATAAAAAAAAAAATAAAAAA
>JACEEZ010019729.1:57500-97500 GCA_016584305.1 Chionoecetes opilio
TTGCTTCAACTTGCTGTAACTCCATAAGTTTTGGTCGCATTCAATTTTCAAGAACTGTTTCAAAAGCCTTATACTTTTCCGCTACCTGTGGGATGTAGCACGTACCAATAAGGAAAAGAGTAGGTGGTCAAAATGGCTATGAAAGTTAAACTGTTTCAAACTGATGCCGTGACGGGTGGAGCCTCTGATAGCTCTCCCGAGAAAAAGTCTCTCCTGTATAGGAGCAATGCTCACCCGTCACTGTGCCAGTTTGCAGTAGTAGTTTAACTTTCTTAGCCATTTTGACCACCTACTCTTTTTCTTATTGGTACGTGCTACATACCACAGGAAGCGGAAAAGTATAAGGATTTTGAAACAGTTCTTGAAAATTGAATGCGACCAAAATTTATGGAGTTACAGCGAGTTGAAGCAAACTAAGCAAGAAAAAATGTTTATACACTCTTTTACTTTCCTTCAAATATCTTAATATTAGTGTAATCTTAGTGTAATTTTTTTATGCTCATGATATGCAGCAATGTATTATGAACACGATGGTAGGCTCAGCTTTCATAAATATCATCTGGTAGTTTGGTAATATCGGGTAGGAGTACAACATTTCAATGCACTGAAAACCTAAAAGTCCGCCTACTCTTGTGATAATCAGTCATGACTTTATTTTTTACCCTATTGAGTTATGAATGGCGTGTTGTTGTTGAACAATCACTGCCTGATTCACTGATGCAAACAAAATAGGCCTATCTTGTGTAAGAGATGAGTAAAGCCAAGAAATATGAATATTTTTCTAAGGCAAGGCAAGGGTTTTGGGTTGCGGCGAGGCAAGTACCACCACCATCACCACCCAGCCCGAGTCTATCAGCCAATCAGCGACGTCCTTACAAACTCGTCTAGGCAGCGAGCAGCTACCAAGAATCCAGCTTAAGTGAATAGACTATAGTAGTCACAGGGATATATAGATAGATAGAAAGGAAGGAAGAAAGGGAATGAGAGAGGAAGTAATGCATAACTGAAAGGATAAAAGGAAAAGAGAAAGAAGGAAGGAAGGAGGAATGGATTGTAATGGGTAAAAAGAGAAGGGATGAAGGAAGGAGGGAATGAAGAGAGGGAGGGATAAAAAGGAAGAAGGCAGGAAAGGAAAATATGAGTGAAGGAAGAGGAGGGATAAAAAGGAAGGAGGCAAAAGGAAGAAGAGAGGAAGGGATAAATATGAAGGAGGCAGGAAGGAAGGCAGGAGGGAATGAAGAGAGGGAGGGATAATAGGACGAAGGAAAGGACGGAGGGACGAGAATGGTGATTTGAGGCATAAACCAGATAATGCATGTGTTCATGTCCAATACTGTCTTTCTTGTATCCTCAATTGTTTGCGTCATTTGCAGCGCGGGGGGAAAGAAGGGGGCGATGCAAATACGACACTGCATGTTTGTTTTGCTGGGGGATGGGGTTGAGGGGGGGACTTCAACTTTTATCTCACTTATTTCTCTTTTATTTTTTTTATTTTCCTTTGGTGTTTCATCTTTCTTTCTGTTTACGGTTCATGTTTTTGTTTCTTCTCTCTCCATCTATACTAGTTCCGATTTTATATGCATACCTGGTGTAGGATAACATGACATGTCCTAAATCATATCCGTTTTCTGTTATAATTGTAGTAACCAAACTAAATATATATATATTTTTTTTTTTCAGTGTTATTTATCTTTATGTAGTAAGGATCATTAGCCGTCCTCGTCAATTTTTTTCGTCATCATTTCTTTCTTTTGTTCTTCTACTTCCTTTTTTCATCATCCTCCACTTCTTTATTCTCATTCTCACTTTACAAGGATTCGCGATACATGGAAATCTAGACAGACACCATTTAGGGCACCGATAAATTTCCTCCGTGCTGTCCCTACCGGCCTTGCAACCCCACAGGGAGGCACCACCACCACTACCTTAGACAAGCCCCCCCCCCCCTCACCACTACCCGAAACAACCTCTTACCAGCTCCCATCCCCCACCATCCCCCCACCACAATTCCGTCCACTGCACCCTAACCCCTTCCTCCACATCTCTCCACTAAGACCTATACCATTCCTACCTATTCCCATCCCTCCTCACCCAACCTCTCTCTTCCTTACTCATTCCACAACATTCATTCACCCAGTTTCCATTATACCACGCAACCCTTCCCTTTTCTCATGTATTTCTTCCTTATGCACGCTATATGTGAAGACTCAACGTCTAAATAACAATCCACTTCCGAATTTATTACATTGTGTAAAAAAAAAAGTCAGATGCGAATGTTCGTCACATGATATCAATTTTGTAGAGACGGAATGAATGTATAGAACGAAAGAAACGAAAAAAACCACTGACATTTGGTGTGTTTATTTTTATTTGTTTAGTTTTTTTCAATTTCGTTCATTATACCGACACGACAGACTTAACAATATAAACAAATATATCTTTCCTTCTCTTTCTTTCTCTCTTTATCCCTATATGTTTAAGGGGGTAGTGGTGGTGGTTGCTATAGTGGTAATGCAAGTTGAGGCGGTGGTGATTTATTGCTGGAGAGAGAGAGAGAGAGAGAGAGAGAGAGAGAGAGAGAGGAGAGAGAGAGAGAGAGAGAGAGAGAGAGAGAGAGAGAGAGAGAGAGAGAGAGAAGAGAGAGAGAGAGAGAGAGAGAGAGAGAGAGAGAGAGAGAGAGAGAGAGAGAGAGAGAGAGAGAGAGAAGAGAGAGAGAGAGAGAGAGAGAGAGAGAGAGAGAGAGAGAGAGAGAGAAGAGAGAGAGAGAGAGAGAGAGAGAGAGAGAGAGAGAGAGAGAGAGAGAGAGAGAGAGAGAGAGAGAGAGAGAGAGAGAGAGAGAGAGAGAGAGAGAGAGAGAGAGAGAGAGAGAGAGAGAGAGAGAGAGAGAGAGGGGAGAAGAGAGAAGAGAGAGAGAGAGAGAGAGAGAGAGAGAGAGAGAGAGAGAGAGAGAGAGAGAGAGAGAGAGAGGAGAGAGAGAGAGAGAGAGAGAGAGAGAGAGAGAGAGAGAGAAGAAAAAAAATGTGTAGCGTGTACGGATTCTGGTCTTATTACGAAATTTAGTGTTGCTCTTAAGGCCCTTGAATTTGTTACATGAGAGGCTTTAGTTTAGGAGGTTAAACTAATAATACTTTTTGTAAGGGAAACTTCAACTGTCTGGTGAGGATTCTGTATTGGTCTGAATGCAGTGACTCCTTACGTGGAGGGGGGGAAGAGGGGGGGTAAAGAGATGGAAGTGAAATTTACTTTTAGGGAATTATTGATACTATTTAGTGAAAGTTTTCAGCGGTAAGAGCGGAAGGCCCTGTAGACAGTCCACCAGTCCCATCGCCAAGCCCTACATCTCTGATTGTTTGTTTGTCCAGCAGCGGCGTTTGTGATTGGTTCATAGCTCGCCTCCCTAACTCCTAACGCTATGTACACATTGTCAGTGTCTCAATACTTCACTACAACTGCACACAGATTGGAGCCACCGGTGCCACAGGACATAAGGTACATGTGTGTATGTTCCGTGGCCGGCGAGTCGCTCTTCTGAACACACAGCTTAGATCCAGTCTGGCTGGCTGGATAAAAAAAAGATGTCTAATACGGCGACGCCCGGTGTGTGACAGCTCTCACTGATATATCAAACTAGTGATGATATTATCATGTCCAACAAACTCAACTTTAAGAGTAACCAACAAGAAGCAACACAGCGCGGGGAAAACATGGATTAATACCCTTGTGTGAGGTTCATCAGGACATAGACAAACATGAATAATGATAATATAATGAAAGGGAAGAATATGAAGGACGACGTAAACAAATATTGGCGGGAAAGGCATAGGATAATAGTATGGCCGCAGGAGTGGTGGTGGTGGCCGCCTTTGTGTTCACGTGTCTTGCCATCGTTGGCAGGGCGGGGACAGCCCTGGACACTTGGCGCAGCCTGCACCACACCCTGCACTGGTGGCAGGCTGAGGGCCCGCACACTACCACTATGGCTCACCTGCGGCAGGCTGCGGCAGGTTTGTGGTGGCTCGATCCACTGAAACCTGATGCCCCGAGAAACCCTGTTGACCAGTGTGATGGTAGGCGGTGTTCTGGAGGCTGAGGGAGGCAGAGCACCACCTCCACTGTCTTCAGGAACAAGTCTTGTTGGCTCACGAGGAACACGATGATTTCAGAGGTAAAGTGTTCTTATTCAGCCCTTTGCTTCTCTTTAGCGTCGCCGTTTGTGCCTTGTTCGTGGTGGACACATGTTGCGGGAGAAGGAAAAAGAGGCGAGGCATTCCGGAAATATTGTTTGCAGCCCCTCCGCGGGGAAATGAAGACTTGCTGAACGCGTTCACACCAGAGACTAACAGTAAAGCATGGGCTGAGGAGGTATATGAGGTTTTATCTACCCCTGATGAATTCCTAGAGTACCTCGGATCAGACAACGAACTTCTGATTAGGAGTGAACATTTTGAGATGGCCGGCGAGGCTTCGAGTGAATGTCCCTCACCTTTCTCATAGCCCGACGTGGCGGCAGTGTGTGCGCGACAGGCGTTGATGCAAGACTTCTTGTTGTCATCGGGGAAGGACTGTGTTGTGGAAGAAAATCTTTTGAAAAACTGTGAAGAAGAGAATGTTGAGCTGAGAAATTGTTATGGAAACAAGACTGTCGTTGGAGACTACATAGAAGAGGCTGTTGTTTAAGAGTGTGGTGAGGAAGAGCCTGGTACCAGGGTTGTGATGAGGAGGAACTTGTACTTCAGGATTCTTATGAGTTGGATACTGTTATTGAAGAGCGTGAGGAGGAAAAAACTGTGATAGAGAAGCGTGAAGAGGAAAAAACTGTTGTAGAAGAGCGTGATGTGGAAGAAACTGTTGTAGAAGAGTGTGATGAGGAATAAGCTGTTGTAGAAAAGTGTGATGAGAGAGAAGGTAATGTAGAAGAGCGTGATAAAGAAGAGGCTGTTGTACAAGAGCTTGATGAGCAAGAAGATGTTGTAGAAAAGTGTGATGAGGAAGAAACTGTTGTAGAAGAGCGCGATGAGCAAGCGGATGTTGTATAAGAGTATGATGTGGAAGAAAATGTTGTAGATGAGTGTGAGGAGGAAAAAACTGTTGTAGAACAGTGCAATGAGCAAGCGGATGTTGTAGAAGAGTGTGATAATGTAAAATCTGTTGTAGAAGAGTGTGATAATGTAAAATCTGTTGTAGAAGAGTGTGATGAGCAAGCGGATGTTGTAGAAGAGTGTGATGAGGACGAAACTGTTGTATAAGAGTGTGATGAGCAAGAGGATGTTATAGAAGAGTGTTATGAGCAAGATAATGTTGTAAAAGAGTCTGATGAGCAAGAGGCTGTTGTAGAAGAGTGTGATGAGGAGGAACCTGGTGTCCAGGAGTATGCACACCAGACACCTTAATTGGATGATCAAGAGTTGGATGAATCGTCGTGTGAGGAGTCGCCACAGTGTGCACGGCCAACCAAGGTTTCCCGCGCGAAGCAGCGACGCGCCACCACTCCCGTCGCCCCTCCGTGCGCCTCGTCCCAGCCTGACCTGCCGCTCAAGCCCAGTGGCGTGGTGATCGCGTTCACGAGCGACGTGGTGGACCCGCCCGCCACTCTCGTCATGGGCTCAGACAAACACGAAAACGACCACCTCATCACGTAGGAGACGGACCGCGTCGCTTTCTTCCACGTGGATGGCTCTCGAGGCGCTGCACGAGGAGGCAAAGCCTTTTGGACTTGAGGTCTCCTGGCTTAAGACCAAGGTCCAGGTGTTTGGAGACTTACTAGATGAAGCAGTACAGTCTGTTCATGCGTGCGGTGAGGACATTGAGATCTTGGAAAGTTTTACATACCTTGGTAGCGCAGTCCATAATGACGGCGGGTCACGTCAAGATGTCTTACGGCGGATTGGCATAGCCCACGGTGTTATGGACTCGCTCAGCGGGAGTATTTGGCGTTGTCGGTACCTGTGCAGGAGGACAAAGATCCAGATCTTCAAGTCGCTTGTGATCCCTGTCCTACTATATGGTTGTGAGACATGGACACTAAATAGTGACTTGAATAGACG
The DNA here is from genome assembly GCA_016584305.1 of Chionoecetes opilio. Lineage (NCBI taxonomy): Eukaryota > Metazoa > Arthropoda > Malacostraca > Decapoda > Majidae > Chionoecetes > Chionoecetes opilio. Next base: position 63,545 of record JACEEZ010019729.1, read on the forward strand.
AATCAATGCCTTTGGTAATAAGTGCCTTTGCAGAATCATGGGGTATCGCTGGGATGATTACGTTTCAAATCAGCGATTGCACCGTTAGACTGAATCGAGGCCTATTACCTGCATAGTCCGTCAACGCCAACTTCGGCTATATGGGCATGTGGCACTCTACCCTGAAACCGATCCTTCCCTTCGGGTTGTATCTGTAAGAGACAATCCGGCGTGGAGGAGGCCAAGGGGGCGCCCACAAGGCTCGTGGCTGGGGCAAGTTGATGTTTCTTGTCGAGAGCTGCTTGGTATGGGAAAGGAGCCTGCATAGAGACTCGCGCGTGGTGACCCCCGGGAGTGGCGTCGTAGGTTTGGTGAGGCGAAGCGCCCCCCGGCGTATGCCTTCAATGATTGATTGATTTAGATGATATGTCTTCGGCCCACGTTTACCTGCCGCTGGAGCCTGGCCAGGGCCTGCGGGACGTGCCTCGCGCCCTCCTGCAGGATGCGGCACATCTGTGCAAGGCAAACAGCGCTCAGGGCAACAGGTTGGCCAACGTGGTGTTGATATACACCTTGGGGTCGAACCTGCGCAAGACGCGTCCCATGAAGGCCGGCGAGATGGGCTTCATTAACGACAGGGAAGTGCGCAAAATTATGGTGGGCAAGCGTGATGACAAGATATATGAACCGTCTGATCCAGACCAAGAGCAAGGTGCTATCTACCAAGGAGCAGAGGGAGAGGCAGCGGCGAGCCCTTGAACGACAGCAACAAAAGGCCGAGGCCAAGCAGTAGAAGCGAATGAAGCGACAGCAGCACCAGAAACTGCAGGAGGCACCGACAGAGAACACCGGCCTGCAGGAAGCAGCTTAGCCAGAGTGATGCACATAACCCGTGGAATGTCCCGTCACCGCTGGAAGGAAGGGACGCAGGCAAAGGAAGGGGCGCTGCTTCGAGGACGACTTGGAGGGGTCCGACGAGGAACAGGAGCAAACGTCGACAGCGGTGGTGATGAGCCGCTGCTTTCCAGTGTTCGAAGAGCAGCGGTGCATCCTGCAGGGATGTCGCGCCCGCGTGGAAAGATTGTTTGACGTGCGGGTGGAACCCCCACGGAAAGGCTCGGCCGAGGGGCTAGGCACCGTGACGGGGTCACCTGATGATGTGGCCGACGCTGTGGCCGAGCTAAGGAAGCTGCTGTGTCCTGTCCAAAAGCCGGCGGCTGCAGCGCCCGACAGCTGTAAGACTGCCAAATTTAAGGGCACCAAGGCCAAGGACACCAAAGCCAAGAACATCAAGGCTAAGGACACCAAGGATATAGACACCAAGGCTAAGGTCACCAAGGCTATGGTCACGAAGGCTAAAGGCACCACATCCAAGGTCAACCAGACCAAGGGCCACAACAGCCACATAACCACAACACACAACAAAGAGTGGGAAGGCAGAAGGAAGGCTGAACAACAACATTGAACACACGGACTGCCAACCATTACTCTATATGGGGATAAGACAGAACCATGCTGGAACAACGCAATGACAAGGGATGACCAAAGCAGGGGAGAATAAGGATGAAAAAGTTGCACATTCCCTCACCTTAGAGATCATGGAGATAGTCCTCAGCTGTGACCCTTTAGACAACGCATGGCAGAAAGGGTTACCTAATTCTTTCCTGTGTGCTGCCTAAGGTACGGCAGCATATCTTCTCGGATCTAGTGTGTCATGCATTGCCTTGCCCTCGCCAAGTCCCTCGTCAGCATGTGCTTGTCCTAAACCCTCCGTCATGGTCAATTTTTAAACAGCTCATAATGTCTATTTTACCTGCATTGAATATAAAATAGTCTAAGTATAATTATATCCCGTATGGTTTTTCTTTCTCATGCCAAGTGTTCTTCTTAGTTCAACTCTACCACTTCATCTTTTGTATCATCATCATTGTCTTCTTCATCTCTTTCTACTTCATCTTCTTTTCTATCCTCCTCCTCCTATTCCTCCTCCTTCCACTGTATACGCGTTGTGAGGCCACGACGACACCCACTGATACCTTCACGATACCTGTACACTATGCAAATGAGGCGCGGAGTGGAGTGGGTTGGAGACGGGCCTCATTATGCACAACAGATTACTTTTATATGTGTGTTGGCGTTATTAAAGTAATGGGCGTAATGTTAAATTTTTTGCTACTTTTTTTTGTACCCTACTATACTATTATTCTAAAGCAAACCGCTGCCTTTCACTGGGAATATATAACTTTTTACGTGTATTATTATTTTTCTCTCTCTCCAACATCACGTATCATTTAACAAACCTTAATTTACAACAGCAGAAGCATCAATGGGAAAAAAAAACTCGTTAAGAAAGAAAAAATGCATTAAGAAGGCGACGAGTGGGCGGTGACGAAGGCACATACATACACACGAGTAAATCGGCGGCGATACATTCATACATACATACACACGACTAAGAAAAATAGTAATCGTAGAAGAAGTCAAATATACGTATAATAGTAGAATAATAGTACAATAGTAGTAGTGGGGGTGGTCACCGTAGTAGTAGTAGTAGTAGTAGTAGTAGTAGTAGTAGTAGTAGTAGTAGTAGTAGTAGTACGTTATACTCCACTCCCTCTAACACGGACATAAGTGACCTCGATTGCGAGGCCACATTGGTAGAGAGTGGGATAAGGGTGGATAGGTTAGGAATAGAGTAGGTTTATAAATTTAGGGGTAGTTAGTTAGTAAATGTATGTATTTTTAGGGGTAGTTGTAAGGTTGGATGCCACAGTCAATAGCGAGGTGGGGCTATGGCGTACCCGCCGCAAATAAAGAGGCGGTGGAGGTATCTTGTAGTAGTAGTAGTAGTAGTAAAAAAAAAAAAAAAAAAAAAAAAAAAAAGTAGTAGTAGTAGTAGTAATAATAAAATAGTAGTAGAATAGTGGTACAATAGCAGTAGTGGTGGTGAATACAGTAGTAGTAGTAGTAGCAGTAGTAGTATAAGTATTATTATTAGTAGTAGTAGTACTAGAGGTAGTAATACAGCAGCAACAGCAATTATAAATACTTCACAACTAACGAACAATATCATCATCTTCATCATCAATAGCATCAGAAACCTTAGACCAGTAGTAGAAGCAAGGCACAAACTAGCACAAGACATCCCTACACTACTTCAGCCCCTCGTCAGTGTGTCCATCGGGCATGGCACTGGCGGCGTCACCCTCGTCTGTCGCGAGGAATACGGACGGCGGTGAAAAGGAGGAGGAGGTGGAGGCGAAGGAGGGACGAAGAAGGAGGAAGTAACTCTTAGGAAATTATTCATCAATCATTGGGGGCATACGCCTAGGGGCGCGTCGCCCCGCCCACCCTACGACGCCACTCTCGGGGATCACCACGCGCAAGTCCCCATGCAGGCTCCCTTCCAATACCAAGCAGCTCTCGACAATAAACATCAACTTGTCCCAGCCACGAGCCTTGTGGGGCCCTTGGCCTCCTCCACGCCGGATGGTTTCCTACAGATACAACCCGATGGGAGGGGTCGGTTTCAGGGTAGCGTGCCAAATGCCCATATAGCCGAAGTAGGCGCTGACGGAATATGAACGATTCTGAATAACGGAATAGGCCTCGATTCAGTCTCACGGTGCAATCACTGATTTGACACGTAATCATCCCAGCGATACCCCATAATTCTGCGAAGACACTTATTACCAAAAGCATCGATTCGTCTCTTCAAGTCGCTATTTAGTGTCCATTTATCACAACCATAGAGTAAGACAGGGATCACAAGCCACTTGATGATCCGGATCTTTGTACTCCTGCACAGGTACCGACAAGGCCAAATACTCCTGCTGAGCGAGTCCATAACAGCGTGGGCTATGCCAATCCACCGTAAGACTTCTTGACGTGACCCGCCATCATTATGGACTGCGCTACCAAGGTATGTAAAACTTTCCAAGATCTCAATATCCTCGCCGCACGCATGAACAGACTGTACTGTTTCATCTAGTAAGCCTCCAAACACCTAGACCTTGGTCTTAAGCCAGGAGACCTCAAATCCAAAAGGTTTTTCCTCCTCGTGCAGCGCCTCGAGAGCCATCACCAGGACCTACAGCGACTCAACAAAGATTACTGCATCATCGGCAAAACCAAGATCAGTGATCTTGGTGTTGCCGAGGGATGCTCCAGAATTACATCGATCTACAACTTTGCCCAATACCCAGTCCATAAAAGTGTTGAAAAGTGATGGAACAAAGACGCACCCTTGCCTAACTCCTGTATTAACAGGTAAGAAGCTTGATACACCTCCCCCACACTTCACAGCACTCTCAGTCCCAGAGTACAGACCAGTCATGAAACCAATAGTCCTTGCAGGAATCCCGCGAAGTTGCAGATGATCCCAGAGTGACTCACGGTGCACTGAGTCAAACGCCTTCTTGAGATCAACATAGGCTGCAAGCATACCCTGTCGAAACTCACGTCGGCGTTCCACCAGGACACGCAGCGCTAGGATACGGTTCGTATCCTAGCAAATGAATTCCATATATGTTGTTCCCTTTATTTGTTTAGTTATTTATATTCTGCCTTTAGTTCATTTTTTTTCATTAATCTCGAGCGTGAACGTATTGTACGTTGTATGAGGAGACATTTCCACCCTATTTTTCATTTAGAACCCCCTTCTCTGCCTCCCTATTAAACCCTACAATAGAAAACGGTTGAGGAGAAAACTACGTTGTAGCTCGCGATAAATGTTTTAAAGGACTATTATTCTTACTTTTATATATGTTGGGGTGTCGAACATAGTATGAGGCAGGGCTTCTTTGTTCCTCCTCCTCCTCCTCCTCCTCCTCCTCCGCCTCCTCCTCCTCCTCCTCCTCCTCCTCCTCCTCCTCAGTCAGCCCCGAGTTAACGGTCATTACTACAACTTTTTACCTGTGACGGGCTGTGATTCAGTAAGGGCCATGACAGTTAGGGACCACCATCGGGATTTATTGTACCAGGGGTCACTGCTGCAGAGGACATTAAAGTGTACGGCGTCCTACATGGAAAGTACACAATCCGCAGTCGATTGAACGGAGTTGGGGCCTGATTGACTGCTGCCTCCCAAGAAAGCGCCAGGCAAGGCTGCCGCACTACCCTTGAACCTTCACACTGTGTTCCCACCATAACAAAACACACATAACATGACCCTACTATCAAGCACTAAACCTACCCCCACAAACATAGTAGTAGTTAGCCATATATTACAGCTTGCAACTTTCCTCACAAATTCCACGCAGTTTTTCAATACTGCATTGGTATCACTTCATTTCCGTTCAGTTTCGGCTGGAGGGATGGGTGTGTAGGGAGGAGCCTTCTACTTTCCTATCCTTTCTCTCTTATTATCTAGTTAGTGTAGTGTAGTTAAATCAAACAACCATGTAAGGTCATAATGGGCTGTTGCTATTTGTGTTTCCTTCGTATTTGTATTCCTGCTATGACGGACGACTCGCCTCCGCCCCTGAGGTTCCTCCACTCACTTGTCTTCCTAGATGGTCTTGTTTCGTTTGTTTCCCGTGGAGCGATGGCGTGGCCGTCTCCATCACCCCCCACCCCCACACCCCCACACGACGAGGCGGGGCAGCTGGGTCCCGAGGCTGCGGCAAAATTTATGGTAGTAGTAGTAGTAGTAGAAGTAGTAATAGTAGTAGTAAAAGTATATAGACGAGTGGTAGTAGCAGTAAAATTGATTACCGCTCAGCTGCTCACAATGGTTTTCAGCTCCTCCTCCTCCTTCTCCTCCTCCTCCTCCTCCTCCTCCTCCTCCTCCTCCTCCTCCTCCTCCTCCTCCTCCTCCTCCTCCTCCTCCTCCTCACCCCAATAGACAATCTTCATCACCTCACTCTCGCTTTGTCTCCGCAAATGGTCTGCTAATCTAAACCGCTATTTCGAGCTCGATGCTTCACCCGTTTCTTACGCCGTTGCATTGTGGGGCGGAACAACAACAAAAAACTGTGACAGGTCCTCCTGTGTGCCCTAATATCATCGTAAAGGGGACGCAAACCCCCTCCCGTCCTCGACACTATAGCTCACAATTATCTATAAAATACAGGAGGGAGGCGGGTCGGGGGATTCTATATTTTTCACGCTCCTTAATGTAGCTTGATTTTACTCCTGAAAGAGCGTGAGGGAGGACAGGATGGTGCTGGAGGTAGCCAAGGAGGAGGGGAGGGGGGATATCAGCGTAGAAATTATCTGTTGCCTAAAACTTATGAATAATATTGGGAGACGCGCTTATTAGATTGTCACGCATGATGTTGCCTTGTTACGCGTGACTATACATGTGTTCCTGTGTCGACCTGAGCTGACATGATGACCTCTTGATCGCGACTGTACTGTAATGTGAAGGAATAATGTTAGTGTTTTAAAGACTCTTGATAGAGTTTATGCAGTGATGGTGCGTGTGTGTGTGTGTGTGTGTGTGTGTGTGTGTGTGTGTGTGTGTGTGTGTGTGTGTGTGTGTGTGTGTGTGTGTGTGTGTGTGTGTGTGTGTGTGTGTGTGTGATTTTTGAACGTCATGTGTTTATAGGAATTGCCTATTAAGGAATTGCATATTATATCCATATCATTTTTATCTATTGAATTATTGTCAGTGCTAAAGAGTCACATGCGTTGTTTTTTTAGCTCGTTAGATGAACAAAAATAATTTTATCGTTGTTCTCAGTTGAGTAAGTTACAAACTGTCCTATAAGTTTTAACTGTTTAAACTTCTGCATATGCCGTCGCCATATGTAACTAACTTCTGTAGTCAAATTCATAATATATGTGTTTTTATTATGACGCCATAATCTGATCTATATTGTATTTCCATCAATTGTTACTCACTAAACATCTTACTTCGCCCTTTTCCTGCCTGGCCCCGACAACCTTAGCATTTCTCCTCGCCCGCCGCCTGAGCCGCGAGTGTCAGGTGCATGACATCAGGGAGTCAAGCAGAGATGCATGTGTTGTTTATGTTACTCGTGTGTCTTTCATCCTCGCCCAGACACTGCGTAACTCAATAGCTCTCCGCCCTGACGCCCTTGACACTTGTCCTCACACCCCGCGTCCCCTGGCAGGTAAAAATGATGTTAGGGAATATTAACCTTTTGTTTCATGCTTTCCCACCATTACGTTTCATGCTTTGCTCTGTAAGAGTAGGCCTGGATCTCCCATTCCCGCAGCCCCTGACACACGTCTTCCCCCCCACAGTGCCGCCGCGTCGCCTGGCGGTGTTCACGCAGCAGGAGGCGGCGGTTCACAGCGTTGTGAGGGCCTTCACCGAGGAGGAGACGCTGCGCCTCAACTGTCGGGCCACGGGAGGCTCTCCGCCGCCCTCCGTCGTCTGGCTGGAGGGCGACGCCTACCTGGACGTGGCGTCAGAGGTGCGCACACCGGACATGGTGGCCAACCGGCTGAAGGTGACGCGCTCACCCGCCGGGACCTGCACCGCGGCCTCACCTGCCGCGCCGCCAATACCACCAGAACGGCGCCGCTCACCACCATCGTCACCATAGACATGACCTGTAAGTGAGGGAGATTAACGCTGCATTCATGCCCTGTTCTTGTTTGTTGTTATTTGTTGTATATATATCTGGATCTTCTTATCCTCTCCTCCTCTCCTTTTTACTTTGTTATATATATTTTTGTGTCTTTCTACACCCTTACGCCTTCGCTCTCCGCGAAGCCCGATCGGACAAGAATGCTTCTTGTCCTGGTGGAACGCCGACGTGAGTTTCGACAGGGGATGCTTGCAGCCTATGTTGATCTCAAGAAGGCGTTTGACTCAGTGCATCGTGAGTCACTCTGGGATTTTCTGCGACTTCGCGGGATTCCTCTAAGGACTATTGGTTTGATAACTGGTCTGTATTCTGGGACTGAGAGTGCTGTGAAGTGTAGGGCAGGTGTATCCAGCTTCTTTTCTGTGAATACAGGAGTGAGGCAAGGGTACGTCCTTGCCCCATCACTTTTCAACGCTTGTATGGACTGGGTATTGGACAAGGTTTTAGATCAAAGTGATTGTGGAGCATCCGTCGACAACACCAAGATCACTGATCTTGTTTTTGCCGATGATGCAGTAATTTTTGCTGAGTCGCTGGAGGTCCTTGTGATGGCTCTCGAGGCGAGGCACGAGGAGGCATAGCCTTTGGGACTTGAGGTCTCCTGGCTTAAGACCAAGGTTCAGGTGTTTGGAGACCTACTAGATGAAGCAGTACAGTCTGTTCATGGGTGTTGCGAGGACATTGAGATCTTGGAAAGTTTTACATACCTTGGTAGCGCAGTCCATAATGACGGCAGGTCACGTCAAGAAGTCTTACGGCGGATTGGAATAGCCCACGGTGTTATGGACTCGCTCAGCGGGAGTATTTGGCATTGTCAGCACCTGTGCAGGAGGACAAATGGAATGGAGCTTAACGAGGAAGACATATCACAAGGGAGACGAAAAGAATGGGAAAAGGATAAGAGAAGAAGAAAAAAAGGTTTCACAAATACTTTATGGAAAATCGGTAAAATGCAAATGTAATCTCTTAAAGCACGGGTTCATACCCGAGCGTGCATGACCAATTTTTTGTGGTGCGAGATGCTATGAGAGACCACATCATTATATACTTGGGAACAGTGGTGTAGCTACTAGCTAGACATATATCAATGGGGAGGGGCACCTGGGGGAGGCACTATGGCAAGTGTAGCTCAGGGGCATTCTGATGCCACATAAAAGGGTATAAGGGTATATCGTCAGTCACAGGTCCAACAGATTACAGCAGCCATGGCCAGTCAATCAATCATTGGGGGCATACGCCGGGGGGCGCGTCGCCTCGCCCACCCTACGACGCCACTCCCGGGGGTCACCACGCGCGAGTTCCCATGCAGGCTCCTTTCCCATACCAAGCAGCTCTCGACAAGAAACATCAACTTGCCCCAGCCACGAGCCTTGTGGGCGCCCCCTTGGCCTCCTCCACGCCGGATTGTCTCTTACAGATACAACCCGATGGGAAGGATCAGTTTCAGAGTAGCGTGCCACATGCCCATATAGCTGAAGTTGGCGCTGCCGGACTATGCAGGTAATAGGTCTCGATTCAGTCTCACGGTACAATCGCTGATTTGACACGTAATCATCCCAGCGATACCCCATGATTCTGCGAAGACACTTATTACCAAAGGCATTGATTCGTCTCTTCAAGCCACTATTTAGTGTCCATGTCTCACAACCATAGAGTAAGACAGGGATCACAAGCGACTTGAAGATCCGGATCTTTGTCCTCCTGCACAGGTACCGACAACGCCAAATACTCCCGCTGAGCGAGTCCATAACACCGTCGGCTATGCCAATCCGCCGTAAGACTTCTTGACGTGACCCGCCGTCATTATGGACTGCGCTACCAGGGTATGTAAAACTTTCCAAGATCTCAATGTCCTCGCCACACGCATGAACAGACTGTACTGCTTCATCTAGTAAGTCTCCAAATACCTGGACCTTGGTCTTGAGCCAGGAGACCTCAAGTCCCAAAGGCTTTGCCTCCTCGTGCAGCGCCTCGAGAGCCATGACCAGGACCTCCAGCGACTCAGCAAAGATTACTGCATCATCGGCAAAAACAAGATCAGTGATCTTGGTGTTGCCGACGGATGCTCCACAATCACTTTGATCTACAACCTTGTCCAATACCCAGTCCATACAAGCGTTGAAAAGTGATGGGGCAAGGACGCACCCTTGCCTCACTCCTGTATTCACAGGAAAGAAGCTGGATACACCTGCCCCACACTTCACAGAACTCTCAGTCCCAGAATACAGAATACATGGCCAGTGGGGGGGTGCATATTTTCATGGGGGGCACGTACCCCTTAGTACCTATGCCACTGGCTAAAACCGATCTGATGTTATATAAGATAGAAAGATAACGAGGCAATAGACATTACTTTGCAGGGAGGACTAAACAACCTCAAATCACACGCAGCTTTCACGCCCTCCTTCCCTCTCCACTCACAGTAGCGCCGCCAGGAGATTTTGACTGGGGTGTCCAAGGTTGGACACATATATAGTGTGGGGTGGCCATGGCATTGCCATTAAAATTAAATGGTATAATTTTCATCAGACCTCCGACTTAAGATCTAGGGTGGCCAATGAGATTTCAGGGGTGGCCGTGGCCACCCGTTAGATCCGCCACTGCCCACTCATTCCTTATACTCTCTCTCCCTCACTTTCTCTCTTTACTTCACTTACGTTGCAAAAATATGCAGAAAGCAAAAAAATGTAGCGTTGTTTGGCAAAGAATCAACCCCTTCCTCCTCTCAGCTGCCTGCACACACGTCCTGCCCCCTCCCCGGCTCGATCTCGACTGTCGTTCGTACCGATTTATTCAAGGAACTTTACACTGCTTCGAAACACCAAACCTTTCCCTTATTTCCTTCCCATGCCCTTACCTGTTAACCTTTGACCAATAATTATTGACCTGTAACGTTATCTATGAAAGCGTTTTCTGCGGGGGAGCAAGAGAGATTCTCACTTGCAAGCGGTCACTTTCCTCCTGCTGTACCCCCGCAGAAACCGTTCACCGTCGCTTGCTCCATGAGAAGGCGACGAGGCGGCTGAGATGTAAACAAAACCAAGATCAAATGACAATTTTGACCCTCTAGATATTTTCACACTGGGACGTATCCTATACCGACATAGTCAGAAAAGTGTACAGATTCAGGAAGCGTACTTATAAATTTAATGTGATCATAAGTAGCCGAACAATGAGGAGTTGGAGCCAAATAAGTGGGAGAAAATGTGTATGCACTGTTTTACTAGACCCTTGTTTTCGTATACTTGTACTTACATTAATTATAAATTTATGCTACGTAATGTGATGCAAAATTTCCTCAGTAACATGATAGTGGTCTCAGTTTTTCTTAATATACAATGGTATTGTCAGCAAATCGGGTAAGAGTGAGGTGTTAAAAAGTTGTTGATTTTGGATCAATCAGCCACTAAATAGCTAACGCTTCCGGCGACCACAGAGTTATATAAACTATACTACCTAGAGTGCGCGATGAAGATAATACATAATACATGAGTACACAATACACCTTGAGTATTATGAGTATTAACAATGAAACAATGAGCATAAACAATGTTCGAATGCATATAAAGTAATATATATACAGCTTTGACGATTATAGTATCCAATTTACACGCCACAACCTCCCTTATTTGATTTAAAAATTTATGATAAGATACTAAAATAAGAAAGAATGATTGGTTTGTCGATAGTACTTGGTTGTCATTCTTTTATTGAAGTAGAAAGCATCGTCACGTTAGCCGAACGCTGACGTACTTCACCGACGGACTTGCCGGTCGGGCAAGCATCTTCTCAGGATGATTGAACAGCAAGCAACATTTGAGCATATTATTATTTTTCTCTTGCAGGAGAAAACTATCTTGCACCCCTTCAGAAAACGCCTTAAGTCTTACATATGAGTTAGTAACTGTGTTAGTATAATTTTGTAGTATTTTTTCAAAGCTTATATTAATATGGTTCGTTAGTGCTTCGAACTCTTTAACAGCTTCGCAGAGGATTGTGGCATAGATAAGATCACATAATTTTTTTGTTACGTAGTTCGTGGGTTGTTAAAGGACTAGATTGCTTTGTTAGCAGTGGCGTAGTTAGGTATCTATCAATGGGACGGCACTAGAAATGTGGAGCTCAGGGGCCACTCTGATGCCACATAGAAGGGTATATTCTAAAATCAGATCAGTGGTAGATATTAGAGCATTACACATAATACGGCAGCCATGGCCAATGGGGGGGGGCACCTGTGGGGCACATGGTTCTCATTGGGGAGCATGTGCCCCCCCGTAGCTACATCACTGATTGGGAATACTCTACTAAACATGAATACTACTAAACAAAAACTCATCCGTCTTATATAATTATTTGGTTGTCAAAAGAACCAATATTATATTAATATTATAATAATATTATAAAATATATATATATATTTATATATATATATATTATAAATTTTATTTTTTTATTATATTTTTTTTTTTTTTTTTTTTTTTTTTTTTTTACATCTATGCCTATAGCACCTGTAGGCAGTGGTGACCCAGGGCTCGGATGGTAGGCTCTGGAGGTTCACTTGAGGGTTCTGATGGTTGGTCCTCGCCCGTTGGTGGCGCAGGCAGGATTCTTATAGTGACGCCTGTTAGGCTCATGCCGCCCCCCTGTGTCCTCTGATGCACTCGCAGTCGAAGGTAGAGTTGATAGGCAGGGCATGTGGGTGTTCTTAGGCCACTCGATGGTGCAGAAAGGTTTTGGGTTTCTTCGGGGATCGAACTCGGGTCACCGAGAACGCCAGTCGGAGACTCTAACCGCTCCGCTACCCCTCCCCATATATATATATATATATATATATATTATATATATATATATATTATATTATATTATATAATATATATATATATATATATATATATATATATATATAATATATAATATATATATATATATATATATATATATATATATATATATATATATAATATATATATAATATATATATATGAGATCGAATCCGGGCCCCAAGGGTATTATAAAAGGCCTTAACCAATCCCATACTCTCATGCTAGTGCTCAGTAGCTGTGCGAGAAATATAAGAACATAAGAACATAAGAAAATAGGAAGTCTACAAGCGGCCGTGAAAACTACCTACACGAGGTAGTTTCTGTTACTTAGCACTATTTACATCCACTTTTCATCCCTATCCATGAATTTATCTAGCCTCCATTTAAAACTCTATAATGACCCCGCAATAACTACCTGTCTATTGAGTCCATTTCAAATATTTACCACCCTATTTGTGAACCATATTTTCCCTATTTCTGTTGTTAATTTACGCTTTCCCAGCTTGAATCCGTTACTTCTTGTTCTACCTGGTTACTAGCCGTAAGAACTTTTCCTACCTCTCCTTTAGTATATACATTTATCCACTTAAAAACTTCTATCAGATCGCCACTTACTCTGCGTCTCTCGAGTGATGTAAATTTAATAGCTTCAATATCTTCTCATAACTAAAGTTACGCATCCTTTGAATAATTTTGGTCATCCTTCTGTGCACAGATTCTAACAACGCTATATCCATCCTGTAATATGAAGACCAAAACTGAACCGCATAGTCTAGGTGAGGTCTGACTAGACCAAATAAAGCTATATAATAACATCAGCACTTATAGTACTTTTAACACTTCTAGTAATGAATCCCAACACCGTATTAGCTCTATTTCCAGCCTCACTATATTGTTTCCAAGGTCAGAGTTTTGAGCTCACCCTCACTCCCAGATCTTTCTCACCTTCTGATATGTTCAGCGATACATTGCGTATGGTGTATCAATTACCCGGGTTTTTTCTACTAACATTCACAACGCTTCACTTATCAATATTAAATTATATCTGCCATCTGACTACCGACTCATTACGTTTATCAAAATCTCCCTGCAATATGTTTGCATCGAACTGTGATCCAATAATCCGACCTACCTTAGTATCATCAGCAAACTTGCTGATATCCCGGCTAATCCCACTATCCAAGTCGTTGATGTACATAAAAAATAGTAATGGACCCAAAACAGACCCTTGTGGAACCCCACTTGTCACCTGCTCCCATTCAGATTTAGAACAATAAATTGTAACCCTTTGTTGCCTATCACTTAAAGGGAGCGTCACACCATTTCTTAATTTCCGGTGGATTGTCAAGATTTTTTTTTACGTCAAAAGTATGTTAATGCCGAAATAATCCTAGCCCATTTTCAGATCCATAGCTTGATACATAACTGCAACATAAAAAATATATATATATATATATTTTTAAAGAAATTCAACTCCTAATAACTTTCTTGTCCAATGACTTGCGCTGATGAAAAAAATTACAAATATGAATTACAACATATCCAAACCATCTCCTTAAAACCATCCCCCAAGTTATCCCCATATTGGGGAGGCGGTAGCGGAGTGGTTAGCGTCTCCGACTGGCGTTCTCGGTGACCCGAATTCGATCCCCGAAGAAACCCAAAACCTTTCTGCACCGTCGAGTGGCCTAAGAACAATGCCCTGCCCTGCTCATCAACTCTACCTTCGACTGCGAGTGCATCGGAGGACACAGGAGGGCGGCATGAGCCTCTAATCACCGGCGTCACTATAAGAATCCTGCCTGCGCCACAACGGGCGAGGACCAACCATCAGAGCCCTCAAGTGAGCCTCCAGAGCCTACCATCCGAGCCCTGGGTCACCACTGCCTACAGGCGCTATAGGCACATATGAAAAAAAAAAAAAAAAAAAAAAAAAAAATTCATCTATTAAGAATTTTGAATTTCATTCTTCTTATATTTTTTACATTTTTTTAGTTTTTTTAGATCTCGTAAATATATTTCCTATTATTTGCAAGTATTTAACCCATATGAAAAAAAACCATAGGATTAAAAAAATCGCATCCTTATTCCTCTTTCGAATGATATATTCTTTATTACATTCGGTATAATAGTGGCGAAGTCATTAAAGGAAAACTGGATAAAGGCAAATTTTTCAGTACATAAGTTTAAAGGCGCGCAGTTTAAAAAGCCGCGCGGCCTTTAAACCTCGAGGCTCAGTGAATCTGAGCAGATGCTTGTTGTTGTTTACTCTGAGCCTCTATCTATCACTCTTGAAGTGCTATAGACATAGTGGTATCTGTCCCCCATTTTCATAAGGTACTAGTCCAAAAGGGTGCTAGCTGTCAAACGCGCATGGACAGTTGCTGAATACAGCCAGATTCTCTCTTTTTGAGTCCACTATATGCCTGATGTCCTGCATATGGTGGAGGAGGTTAGAGAGCGTGAGGTAGATCAAATCTGCGCTGATAAAGGTAAAGGGTCGAGGGAGGGGAATGTTGTAGGGCCGAGAGAAAAGCAGCGACACCCGACTTCTCCCTCAAACTTCCCTTACTGAGGCCTTGAGACGGACCTCTTGTCAACACACACACACACAACACACACACACAAACAACACACACACACACACACAACACACACACACCCATCCATCCAGAGGATAGAGAGACGTTTAATTATATATATATATATTATTTTATTTTTTATATATATATATAATATATATATATAATATATATTATAATAAAGAGAGAGAGAGGAGAGAGAGAGACGAGAGAGAAGAGAGGGGATGGGGAAGAGAGAGAGAGAAGAGATAGAGAGAGAGAGAGAGAGATAGAGATGAGAGAGAGAGAGAGAGAGAGAGAGAGAGAGAGAGACGAGAGATGGAGAGAGAGAGAGAGATGAGAGAGAGGAGAGAGAGAGGAAGAGAGGAGAGAGAGAGAGAGAGAGAGAGAGAGAGAGAGAGAGAGGGAGAGATGAGAGAGAGGAGAGATAGAGAAGAGAGAGAGGGAGAGAGAAGAGAGAGAGAGAAGAGAGAGAGGGGAGAGGAGAGAGAATGAGAGAGAGAGAGAGAGAAGAGAGAGAGAAAAGAGAGAGAGCAATGGTAACCGGTAGTCTTGGGAAAAAATTCGGAAGGCTGTCTAGAAGGGGTGAGCACTGGTAGGGTACGCCGTAGGTCCAATGACAAGTAAAATATAGATTATTTTGAATTTGGCAGGGTGTTTTCTAATGTAAAATTGAATTTTAGGGGTGGTTTGTCCGCTTCAACTTTGTGGTTTGAGCACTTCTTGCTATGCAAAAATGGACTTTTATATTTATATGCAAAACATAGCTTAGCCCCACTAAAGTAACGGCCTCATTTGCACCTATCATAAATTCTTGATCCCTGGCACCCCTTGGTCCCTGGCACCCCTTGTGATGCAATACTTGGACAGGCCACTGCAAGAAGAAACACAATGCCAGTCCGGAACCTGGCGCTGGCAAGCATCCGGTTCGACGTTTCGCCCGCTACTGATGCTGCCTTGGCTTCTGGATTCCTCCAGGACCTTATCGCTGACGGCCACCTCTCTCCAGACATATCGTACCTGGTCTGCGATCCGAACAAGCTGAGGAGGGCCAGGCAGGATGCCATGGCATCGGCCAAGGACCTTGACCAGGGGAAGCACCAGGGTACCAAAATAGTTGGATTGGGTTACGATGGGAGGAAGGACAAGACCAGGGCGATGGTCCCGACAGCTATGGGAAACTGCACCCAAGGTCGATCAGGGAGGAACATGTGTCAGTGACAGAGGAGCCATCTGCAAGGTACCTTTGGCCCTTTGTACCAGAGGACCCGGTGCCACCTGAGAAGCCTGCGTTCATGGTGGCTCAGGCGCTCTATGATCTGCTGGTGACATACGACTCCACCAACTCACTGATCGTACTGCAAGGTGACTCAACTATGGCCAACACGGGGTGGAAGGGTGGTACTCACGCCCATTTGGAGAAGATGCTGGGACGCAAGCTCTTCTGGAGTATATGTGTGTTGCACACAAACGAGTTGCCCCTGCGCCATCTTATCACCAGCATCGACGGGCCTACCTCATCTGACACTGGCTTCACGGGTACAGTGTGCAGTCTGGTGTCTAGCGTGAATGAGATGCAGTACAACGCAGAGTTCAGAGGAGTGCCAGGCGGTGAAGATCTCACGTAGATACCGGAGTATATCCTGGTCAACATGTCCACTGACCAGAGGTCTCTACCAGCTGTCCAGGCTGTGAAGCGGGGCGTTCTCCCGTCCGAGCTGCAGGAAGATCAAGTGTGGCAAGGTGTCCCACTCCAGATCGCTCACCACAGCCCAGTCGCTCGTGTACATGTGAACCAGAAAGCATGGACCGATTGGCAAAGAACTGAACACCCTGGAAATCCTAGTCAAGTACTGCCTGCAGGTGTACTTCAAACTCTACTACGACATCAAGGTTCACCACAGACTAGAGGACGGCCCCAAGCACAACCTCACTCAGCTCTGAGTGATGAGGTCGCAGCCCAAGAAGGTCCAAACAGCTGTGACCTTCTACGTGCGGACAAGAGCATGGTTCGCACACTCAGAATGTGTCCTCCTCTCGCTGATGGCGAGTCAGAGTGAGGACGACCGCAGGTTCGCCGTGACCCAGATTTTGAAGCTGGGGCTGGCCGAGGAGTATGGGGACACCAGTGTAAGACCTCGCATCACACCCAAGCTGAACTTGTCAGCCACCAGCTTGCAGACACTGATCAGCTGGTAGCCTGGCCAGGTGCACGAGCCGGCATTCATCTGTTCACTGTCCGGGGATCAGATCCAGGAGATCCTGGTCAAGCCGTACGAGGTTCTGGAGTTCTCTATCCACACTCAGAGCACCGCAAGAGTCGTGAAGCAGGTGACAGAGGCTGCGGCAGCAGTGGTGGGGCAGCAGGCCAGAGACGGGTTCATCCGGGCTCGGGCCCACCACCGGGAGACCATGCCCTGCTTCAGGTCTAAGAAGGACATGGACACGTTCTAGGCCAACGTAGAGGCTGTGACACTGTGATGTAGTGCCTGATGAACCAACTGATCAGAAAGAGCTTACCACGCTAGTCATTTGGAACTCAGATTGGTGCATGATGCAATACACAGGACCTACCGGACACTGCGTACTCATTTAAGCATTATTCGATAAGGGTGCAATATAAAAGTGCGATTTTGCATAGTAAGAATTGCTCAAATGCAAAAGAGGAATTGGATAAAATCCTCTTAGAATTCCATTTTACATAGGAAATTGGCATGCCAAAGTTGAGAAAAAGAATTTTTGTTATACGGCGTACCCTAGTAAGCAGGTAAAGGAAGGCGGAAATGAAGCCAGCTTGAGGACGGCCGCTAGACAATAACTGAACGGTGATGCGGTGCAGGTAGCTGGTTAGGAACATGCAACTCTCATGACACAAACAAAAACATAAAAAAAAAAAAATAATAATAATAAAATTAATAAAATATTATCAATATATTTATAATAATATAAGCGAAAAATGTGTCTGTCTGTCTCTGTGTGTGTGTGTGTGTGTGTGTGTGGGTGTGTGTGTGTGTGTGTGTGTGTGTGTGGTGTGTGTGTGTGTGTGTGTGGTGTGTGTGTGTTTGTGTGTGTGTGGTATAGGATTCCGCCCCCCGTGGTGGAATCTCATCATATGGGACAGTTTTGGAACCAGGTTGACCAAGGGGTAGGTTTAAGCCCATTTATAGGATGAACCGATCATTTTTTTTTTTTTTTTTTTAGCAACCTTTAGCGAGAATGTGAGAAAATTAAATGGGTTGCGAGAATAATGGAAACCTTGATGTAGGGTGATGAGTAATGGGTGAGTGGAAAATGGGGTGGGGTGATGGGTGAATGGGGGTGGGGTGATGGGTGAGGAATGGGGTTGGGGGGTGATGGTTGGGTGATGGGTTGGGTGAGGGAATAGGTGGGGGGGTGATGGGTAATGGATGAGTGAATGGGTGGGGGTGATGGGTAATGGTGAGTGAATGGGTGGGGGTGTGATGGTGATAGGGTTGGCGTTAATACATACATTTCTACATCCATGATTTCAGGAAAGTTAGAAGGGGCTATCTGGAGAGTCTGAGTTTTGGTGGGCCGAAGGCCCACCAAACACAGGTGGTGGGCCAAAGGCCAACCAATAGCCCTCCGCAGGAGCTAGCCAAAAAGTCCGCCCGGAGGGCGGCTTTGCGGCTAGTAAATTGATAAAAACAAACAACTAAATATATATAAAAAAAAAAAATTCTCTTTAATGTAATGTTGTGGGTAGAAAGACTGAAGGTTCTGATACTTTAAATAGCGAGACTGTGGTTATAGTGTCTGCAGATATGAAGCTTGGCAAGTGTAAGAAATGCTTTGGCGAGAAATAAATAGTTCCTTTGCCGCCACCACCACCACCACCACCACCACTACCACCTTTACAGTATGTCTGTCTATTCATCCGTCTGACATTTCTCGGTTCTCACCCAACATTTAGGGATTATGTCTCACGTTACATCTCAGAAAACCTTATAATTAGTTCGATTTTTTTCCTAAGCGTTTCATGTTTACGCATTTTCCTCCTATGCCGTTCAGATTTTCAACTCATAATAATTGGACACAAGCTCACCTAATATACTATAGGAGTAGCCGTGGTGTGTGTGTGTGTGTCTGTC
Organism: Chionoecetes opilio; assembly: GCA_016584305.1. NCBI lineage: Eukaryota > Metazoa > Arthropoda > Malacostraca > Decapoda > Majidae > Chionoecetes > Chionoecetes opilio. Next base: position 82,603 of record JACEEZ010019729.1, read on the forward strand.
TGTCTGTTTTGGGTAGCCGAAACTGTATATTCAATTTGTGATGAGAGTAGGCTCAAAAAATCGCAAATATATCGTAGGTGGTAAGCGGTTTGGTCCCATGTCGATTGAATAATTTGAAGGGGGGTTTCGGGCTAAAAACACTTTAGGTGTATTAGATTACAGGAAAAACTCTGCGGTAACGTCTTGCCACATTACACAAACTCAGTAGACTCATGGACGTTTGTGTACGTGTGTGAGTGTGTGTGTGCTGGAATCACACGGAACACAAAGGGTTGGAATCACACGAAACGTCTACCCCGAGGCACTTGACCAGTGACCAACGACAGCAACAACACGATTGGAGTTTACAATCACATGTTGTCTAATATACTACTACTACAAAACATCAATACATGGGTCCGAAGGGCCCACAAGCACTTGTACAACACTATTGCTACGAGTCATCAATCAGATAAATGTACCAATATGTTGTTTTTCAAGTCTAAGATGAGGTGGTGGGACAAAATATTTAAAGCGAGGATGTTTTATTAGTAATATAGTAAGTGGCAAGTGTTTCGTCTTCCTTTATTCCCTTGCAGCAGTGCACCACCCTATGACCTCTTCCCTCCATTCCCCCTGACTAGTGGAAGTAGTTTCGTTATGACATAAATCAAGAGCCAAGATGCATGCAGGCGATCTGTTACTCGGTTCATGCATGAGGCTTTGGTAGCCCCTCCGCCCCCCCTCCCACCTCTGAGCATCTCCTAAATCCAGGTAGATGACGCCCACTATCTTACATCCTTCCGTATCCTTCAATTATTCTAATACATTCATTCATTCCGGCAAAGGACTGCTGATTCCTAGGCACATTTTTCTCAGTTTCTTGATATTTGCACCCACCAAGAAGTGACTCGTGCTGCCTTTACACTCCAGCATCCAGGGAGGGATTATTCACCTCCGCCAGGATTAATTGTACCTACACTGCAGATAAATCCCGCACACCCTATACAAACCTGCTGATTCATCCCTGGACTAACGTCACACCCATCCCAGCAATGAATCCGAAGTTAATTTGAGTAAATTATAAATAAGCATCCCAGTTTATTTAGGGACTGGCAAGTTATGAGGCTTTTTGATGCCTCTTTTATCTTTAATTTTTGATGTGCCCTTGGCTAGTCTTTTATGATATTAAAAAAAATTACGGATACTTTATAATAATTATAATGAATGCAACACTCATCCTAAGTGTCCTGTATTAGCATATTTAAAATAGGATACATAAAACTGTGCAAGAAAACTACGCTTTCATTACAAAACCTGATACTAAAGACAACCACACCATCCATTGCATTATAATATAATTGTAGATCAGTCAAGTCTTTGCACTTTTCACTCTTTTTGCCTTCAATTACAACCCTCGCACGTCCCTCCTCGGTATGTCATTAAGGGCACCTGGCGTGTGCTCCTCTCGGGGTAATGACGCCCTTCGTGCCACGCTGACAGCTCTGTATTCCTCACACTGAGGTGCTGCACGTAATACCGGGAGTATGCTCCATTAAAACCAAAGACCTTCACTCAGGTCACGGCAGCAGTCATCTTCCGCCTTCATACATCCACCGCTTGGCTACAGGCTGGGATCGGAAAAACCCACTTGCTCTGGATAATTGACATTTTCATTAACAAAACTGATAAAAAATAATACACCACAGGTGTCTCAACGCTTAGGTTCTTACTCAATTCTAACCGCGGACATGAAAGAACCCACTTTTTTGTTTATGTATTACGTCGGTAAATTAGGGCGTGTATGGCTATCACAGGTAAGATAAAAATATATTTACGGCACAAGGCTGTACCCAATCCACCATCCTTTCAGACATTGTAGACGTAGGGTAAGAAAATGCCTCACCAAAGTACAAATGACTAAGTAATACAGGGAGAAACATATAGATAACTTTGCAGTACATTACAAGACTTATCAACGGCTTGCATAAACATCAAAGTCTCTTCCAAACTTTGATGTGATAGCAATATTTACATTCCTTCTAACCTTGAGACTCAGATAAATAATTATATACCTTCAAAGGCTTTCAAATTACACGCTCCAATATACAGCGACAGGCAGCGCGTGTAGGAAGTGAAGAGTGACATTTAAATGTGTGTTCACCGCGGCACCTCACAGACTATCCTGTGTGTGTGTGTATGTGTGTACGTGTGTGTGTGTGTGTGTGTGTGTGTGTGTGTGTGTGTGTGTGTGTGTGTGTGTGTGTGTGTGTGTGTGTGTGTGTGTGTGTGGTGTGTTGCGTGCGTGTGTGCGTGGTGCGTGCGTGTAGTTGTGTGGTGGTGCGTGCGGTGCGTGTGGTGTGTGTGTTTGTGTGTGTGTTTGTATGTGTGAGATAAGGAGAGAAAGAGATGACTGAGAAAGAGAGAGAGAGAGAGAGAGAGAGAGAGAGAGAGAGAGAGAGACGAGAGAGAGAGAGAGAGAGAGAGAGAGAAGAGAGAAGAGAGAGAGAGAGAGAGAGAGAGAGAGAGAGGAGAGAGAGAGAGAGAGAGTAGAGAGAGAGAGAGAGGAGAGAGACGAGAGAGAGAGAGAGAGAGAGAGAGAGAGAAGAGATGATGACACAGACCCTGAGAGGCAGCCACTCGCCTCACCCGTATGTGTCACCGGGCCTGGACAGCCCGGTGGTCACGGAGGACATCGGTGGCCCGCCTCCTGCGTACCGTCAACACCAAAAAGGCGCCTGGGCCTGATGGTGTGAGTCCCTTCCTTGCTCAGCACTCTGCAGATGAGCTGATAAGGCCCCTCACGCACATCTTTCAGCAGTGCCTCAAACGTGGTGCCTGGCCAAGCCTGTGGAAGGAGGCTCGTGTCGCGCCCGTACACAAGAAAAAGGAGAGGACTGATCCAGCCAACTATCGTCAATCTTGCTCCTGTCAGTTGTCAGCAAGATCTTAGAAAGATTATTGCAGAGCAATTGACCCGCCACCTAGAGGAGCACCACCTGATGTCACCTACACAGTACGGGTTTAGGAGGGACGCCGCTCGACCNTGCGATTTTGAAGTAAAATTGCTCAAATGCAAAAGAGAATTGGATAAATCTCTTAATTCCTTTTACGGAAATTGGCATGCCAAAGTTGAGAAAAGAATTTTTGTTATACGGCGTACCCTAGTAAGCAGGTAAAGGAGGGGAAATGAAGCCAGCTTGAGGACGGCCGCTAGACAATAACTGAACGGTGATGCGGTGCAGGAAGCTGGTTAGGAACATGCAACTCTCATGACACAAACAAAAACATAAAAAAAAAAATAATAATAATATAAATGAATAAAATATTATCAATATATTTATAATAATATAAGCGAAAGTGTGTCTGTCTGTCTGTGTGTGTGTGTGTGTGTGTGTGTGTGTGTGTGTGTGTGTGTGTGTGTGTGTGTGTGTGTGTGTGTGTGTGTGTGTGTGTGTGTGTGTGTGGTATAGGATCCGCCCCCCGTGGTGGAATCTCATCATATGGCACAGTTTTGGAACCAGGTTGACCAAAGGGTAGGTTTTAAGCACATTTATAGGATGAACCGATCTTTTTTTTTTTTTTTTTTTTTAGCAACCTATTAGCGAGAATTGTGAGAAAATTAAAGTGGGTTGCGAGAATAATGGAAACCTGAGTAGGTGATGAGTAATGGGTGAGTGATGGAAAGGGTGTGGGTGATGGTGAGTGAATGGGTTGGGATGATGGGTTGGGGTGATGGGTATGGTGAGGGAATAGTGGGGGTGATGGGAATGGGTGAGTGAATGGGTTGTGGTGATGGGTAATGGGTGATGATGGGGGGATGATGGGTAATGGTTGAGTGAATGGGTGTGTGTGATGGGTATGGGGAGTGAATGGGGGGGGGTGAGGGTAATGGATGAGTGAATGGGTGGGGGATGATGGGTAATGGGTGAGTGAATGGGTTGGGGGTGATGTGAATGGGTTGGCGTTAATACATACATTTCTACATCCATGATTTCAGGAAAGTTAGAAGGGGCTATCTGGAGAGTCTGAGTTTGGTGGGCCGAAGGCCCACCAAACACAGGTGGTGGGCCAAAGGCATACCAATAGCCCTCCGCAGGAGCTAGCCAAAAAGTCCCCCGGAGGGCGGCTTTGCGGCTAGTAAATTGATAAAAACAAACAACTAAATATATATAAAAAAAAAAATTCTCTTTAATGTAATGTTGTGGGTAGAAAGACTGAAGGTTCTGATACTTTAAATAGCGAGACTGTGGTTATAGTGTCTGCAGATATGAAGCTTGGCAAGTGTAAGAAATGCTTTGGCGAGAAATAAATAGTTCCTTTGCCGCCACCACCACCACCACCACCACCACTACCACCTTTACAGTATGTCTGTCTATTCATCCGTCTGACATTTCTCGGTTCTCACCCAACATTTAGGGATTATGTCTCACGTTACATCTCAGAAAACCTCTATAATTAGTTCGATTTTTTTCCTAAGCGATCATGTTTACGCATTTTCCTCCTATGCCGTTCAGATTTTCAACTCATAATAATTGGGACACAAGCTCACCTAATATACTATAGGAGTAGCCGTGTGTGTGTGTGTGTGTGTGTGTCTGTCTGTTTTGGGTAGCCGAAACTGTATATTCAATTTTGATGAGAGTAGGCTCAAAAAATCGCAAATATATCGTAGGTGGTAAGCGGTTTGGTCCCATGTTGATTGAATAATTTTGAAGGGGGGTTTCGGGCTAAAAACACTTTAGGTGTATTAGATTACAGGAAAAACTCTGCGGTAACGTCTTGCCACATTACACAAACTCAGTAGACTCATGGACGTTTGTGTACGTGTGTGAGTGTGTGTGTGCTGGAATCACACGGAACACAAAGGGTTGGAATCACACGAAACGTCTACCCCGAGGCACTTTGACCAGTGACCAACGACAGCAACAACACGATTGGAGTTTACAATCACATGTTGTCTAATATATACTACTACTACAAACATCAATACATGGGTCCGAAGGGCCCACAAGCACTTGTACAACACTATTGCTACGAGTCATCAATCAGATAAATGTACCAATATGTTGTTTTTCAAGTCTAAGATGAGGTGGTGGGACAAAATATTTAAAGCGAGGATGTTTTATTAGTAATATTAGTAAGTGGCAAGTGTTTCGTCTTCCTTTATTCCCTTGCAGCAGTGCACCACCCTATGACCTCTTCCCTCCATTCCCCCTGACTAGTGGAAGTAGTTTCGTTATGACATAAATCAAGAGCCAAGATGCATGCAGGCGATCTGTTACTCGGTTCATGCATGAGGCTTTGGTAGCCCCTCCGCCCCCCCTCCCACCTCTGAGCATCTCCTAAATCCAGGTAGATGACGCCCACTATCCTTACATCCTTCCGTATCCTTCAATTTATTCTAATACATTCATTCATTCACGGCAAAGGACTGCTGATTCCTAGGCACATTTTTCTCAGTTTCTTGATATTTGCACCCACCAAGAAGTGACTCGTGCTGCCTTTACACTCCAGCATCCAGGGAGGGACTATTCACCTCCGCCAGGATTAATTGTACCTACACTGCAGATAAATCCCGCACACCCTATACAAACCTGCTGATTCATCCCTGGACTAACGTCACACCCATCCCAGCAATGAATCCGAAGTTAATTTGAGTAAATTATAAATAAGCATCCCAGTTTATTTAGGGACTGGCAAGTTATGAGGCTTTTTGATGCCTCTTTTATCTTGAATTTTTGATGTGCCCTTGGCTAGTCTTTTATGATATTAAAAAAAATTACGGATACTTTATAATAATTATAATGAATTCAACACTCATCCTAAGTGTCCTGTATTAGCATATTTAAAATAGGATACATAAAACTGTGCAAGAAAACTACGCTTTCATTACAAAACCTGATACTAAAGACAACCACACCATCCATTGCATTATAATATAATTGTAGATCAGTCAAGTCTTTGCACTTTTCACTCTTTTTACCTTCAATTACAACCCCTGCACGTCCCTCCTCGGTATGTCATTAAGGGCACCTGGCGTGTGCTCCTCTCGGGGTAATGACGCCCTTCGTGCCACGCTGACAGCTCTGTATTCCTCACACTGAGGTGCTGCACGTAATACCGGGAGTATGCTCCATTAAATCCAAAGACCTTCACTCAGGTCACGGCAGCAGCCATCTTCCGCCTTCATACATCCACCTCTTGGCTACAGGCTGGGATCAGGAAAAACCCACTTGCTCTGGATAATTGACATTTTCATTAACAAAACTGATAAAAAAGAATACACCACAGGTGTCTCAACGCTTAGGTTCTTACTCAATTCTAACCGCGGACATGAAAGATCCCACTTTTTTGTTTATGTAGTACGTTGGTAAATTAGGGCGTGTATGGCTATCACAGGTAAGATAAAAATATATTTACGGCACAAGGCTGTACCCAATCCACCATCCTTTCAGACATTGTAGACGTAGGGTAAGAAAATGCCTCACCAAAGTACAAATGACTAGTAATACAGGGAGAAACATATAGATAACTTTGCAGTATATAACAAGACTTATCAACGGCTTGCATAAACATCAAAGTCTCTTCCAAACTTGATGTTGATAACAATATTTACATTCCTCCTAACCTTGAGACTCAGATAAATAATTATATACCTTCAATGGCTTTCAAATTACTAGCTCCAAAAAACAGCGACAGGCAGCGCGTGTAGGAAGTGACGAGGAACAATTAAATGTGTGTTAACCGTGGCGCCTCACAGACTACCCTGTGTGTGTGTATGTGTGTGTGTGTGTGTGTGTGTGTGTGTGTGTGTGTGTGTGTGTGTGTGTGTGTGTGTGTGTGTGTGTGTGTGTGTGTGTGTGTGTGTGTGTGCGTGCGTGTGTGCGTGCGTGCGTGCGTGTATGTGTGTGTGTGGTGCGTGCGTGCGTCTGTGTGTGTGTTTGTGTGTGTGTGTGTATGTGTGAGAGTAAGGAGAGAGAGAGACTGAGAAGAGAGAGAAGAGAGGAGAGAGAGAGAGAGAGAGAGAGAGAGAGAGAGAGAGAGAGAGAGACGAGAGAGAGAGAGAGAGAGAGAGAGAAGAGAGAGAGAGAGAGAGAGAGAGAGAGAGAGATGAGAGAGATAGAAGAGGAGAGTGAGAGAAGAGAGAGAGAGGAGAGAGAGAGAGAGGAGAGAGAGAAGAGAGAGAAGAGAGAGAAAGAGATGATGACACAGGACCCTGAGAGGCAGCCACCTCGCCTCACCCGTATGTGTCACCGGGCCTGGACAGCCCGGTGGTCACGGAGGACATCGTGGCCCGCCTCCTGCGTACCGTCAAACACCAAAAGGCGCCTGGGCCTGATGGTGTGAGTCCCTTCCTGCTAAAGCACTCTGCAGATGAGCTGATAAGGCCCTCACGCACATCTTTCCGGCAGTGCCTCCAACGGGTGCCTGGCCAAGCCTGTGGAAGGAGGCTCGTGTCCGCCCGTACACAAGAAAAAGGAGAGGCTGATCCAGCCAACTATCGTCCAATCTTGCTCCCTGTCAGTTGTCAGCAAGATCTTAGAAAGGATTATTGCAGAGCAATTGACCCGCCACCTAGAGGAGCACCACCTTTGATGTCCCTACACAGTAGGGTTTAGGAAGGGACGCTCCGCCTCGGACCTGTTTCTCCTGCTCCCCCAAATCATGGCAGGACCCCTGGACTATGGCCGCCCTTTTCCGCGGTGATGCCCGGGACATCCCCGGGGGCCCTTTTTAAATGTGTGTGGCACAAGGCCTCCTGGAAAATCTTGAACAGCTCGGCATCACGGGACCACCTGCTGGCGTTGTTCTCGAGCTACCCGCACAGCCCGGGGTTTGAGGTGGTGGTAATGGGAGCACGTCAGCCACGTACCCGGGGGAGGCTTTCGTTCCCACAGGGATCGTCCTGGGCCCCATCCTGTGGAACATTTACTTCAATGACCTTTCCTCCAAAGCCTCCCTGTGGCGTCTGCCCATGCTGACGATTTCACCGTGTCCCACTCCTACACCCAAAAGGAGACTCGAAACGTGATAGATGCCACCAAACGTCAACTTGATGACCATCACGGCCCTGGGGAAGCGGTGGCAAGTCAGTTTGCTGCAGAGAAGATCCAGGCCATGGTTATATCGCGTTCGGGGAAGGACCCAGGCTACCGAGGGGAAAGTGAAGTTTGGGGACGATTACCTTGCCACAAGGACTCCATCAAAATCCTGGGGATGGAGGTTGGACTCCAGGCTCCGCTTTGACCGCCACCTGGAGACCAGTGGCACGTCGAGCCTCCATGAGGGTGACTCTCCTGCGCCGAGTAAGGCACCCCTGCTCGACGCTGACGGCCTCTGCGGCTTGTATAAGGCCCAAGTGAGGCTCTGTCATGGAGTACAGTCCTCTCCACCGGATGGAGTAGTGGCCCATAGTGGCCACCTGTCACTTGCTGGACATGCAGAGGCGTGCGAGCGCCCTGATACACCAACCGGACGACCAATATCACAGGGACGTCGCCTCGCGGCAGCTGTGGCAGCAGCAGCAGCGACGACACCAACAAACAACATCAGCTGCAGCTCCAACACCAGAACAACAACAACAAAACAAAACTACTACAGCAGGAGCAGTGGCGGGAGGATTCCCGCTCCCAGCTGGACAGCTGGGGCACCGGAGGAGGAGTCGGTGCCCTCCACAGTGTTGCACAAAGGCCCAGGTGCAAACACCTTCCCACCTGAGGAATAGGGTCCCGTGGAGAGGTCCAAAGCAAGCTAAGAGGGACGGTAGCGCAGGTGATCTCTCTCGAGGCCCCGAGGACCCACCACCGTGATGGGCCAGGCGAGCCTTTACTTGGGCCACGGCCGGACACTGTGGAACACCTTCACGGTTGAGGTGATGTCGTGGCACATGAACCACCCAGCAGTGTGAAGGTTGGCGGCCCACAGATGGTGCCGTTACATCCGCGTGAGTGCCCGTAAGGCGTAACAACAGTGTCGTGTTATAGTGATACATAGTGACACACACACATAGTGACACACATTGACACAGTGCACGTTGTAAATAGTGCGGCTGAATAGTGCCTGGACGGACAGTGACCTCAGTCTGTAAATTATATATTTAGTTTATCCTATAAGGTATAGCTTTTCAGATAGATGTCCCCGGGACAGGGGACATCTAGCTTCTGCCACCCATGCCTTAAACAACCCTGCTATTTGTAGCCCCATGTATACCATGTCAGTTGTTTTAAATGAAAACAAAGAAGAAAAAGAGAAGCAAAGAGGAGAGAGAGAGAGCGGAGGAGAGAGAGAGAGAGAGAGAGCGATGAGAGAGATAGGAAGAGAGAGAGAGAGAAGAGATATATATATATAATATCTATAGCTATATATATATATATATAGAGAGAGAGATGAGAGAGAGGAGACTGAGAACGAGAGGAGAGAGACGGGGGAGACGAGAGAGACGAGAGGAGAGATATGCAATATATGATTGAGGAAGAGGGGAGAAAGAATAATTATATATATATATATTATTTTTTTTTATAATCTTTTTATATATATTTCATTTTTAATTTATTATATATCATATAATATATATATCAATATATACATATATATAAATATATATATAATATATATATATATATATATATTATATATTATATATAATATAATATATATATATATATATATATATAATATATTATATATATATAGATAAGTATATATATAAATCTCGGTAAAAGTGATAGCTAGGTCAGCGTTTATTATCTTTTCAAGATATTTTCTCTTGGTCCTAAGCCGTGTCTTATTCTCTTTTAGTAATCAATTTTATGACTTCGCCCGTAGCTTGTCATTTTTTTGCTGTATCGCGATTCAGGTACTACGGAAACCTTTTCAGCAGCTGTGGAAGATGTTTTCTCCTCAGTTGTAGAGGTGAGGCATGGTTTAGCTTGGGCAGGGAGCGCTTTTTATTGATGAAGTTGACTGTGCCGCACGCGCTAGTGGGCGGCGCTGATTGGTAGATAGCGTCTCTTCTGTTGATTTTTGTCTCCGTGAGTGGGCGACGATTGGCTGTTGGATCTCCCTCGCTTTGTTTCTCTGTGAGTAGGCTATTATTAGCCTGTGTCTTTTCATGCTAGGTGAGTTGTAAGGTCCGTTGCCTGTACGTTAAGCTTGGGATTGATGTCTTTTATGTACAGTGCTTCAGAATTGGAAGTCGCCACACATCTGCACAAATTTGTCAACCAATTAGTATTTTTCTTCAAAAAATAAAACTTGTGATGATTTGATTGCCAATGTTTTTCTAATAGGTGGACTTTTTGGGGCTCCGGAAGTTAGGTGGCAAGTAAGACGTTCGAGACAGCTTCGTTTTATCATGGCCAATGTATGATGACGGGAGGGACTTCACCAGTTTCCTCTTTTGCAAGTAATCCATATACTACATGGGACTTTTGGTTGTCTCTTTCGTACTGGCTTGGGCTGTTACGGAAAAGGAGGTTGTGGGTTCTGGTTTTTGTAATTCTCTTTTAGTTTATTTCCTTCGGTTGCAGTTTCACATTACGGTTGACAATTTGTGATATTATTCTGTCTTCTTCCTGGTAAGCGGTGGAGAAGGAAAGCCTGTGTTAGAAAAAGAAAATAGGTATGGCCTGGCTATTTTTGGACGTAGGGTTGCACCAGAGTTCTCTATGATTTTTCTTAGTTTGACGGTTGATGTCTCTCTCGCTGAAGCCGTTGTTGATGAGGACTGAGTGGATGATCATTTCTGTGTGCACCAAGTTGCCTGTTCTACAGTATGTGAGAGCTTCTTCTGATATAAGCACCGATTGTGGAAGTTTATATCTCTGCGGGCATTCGCTTTCTCGTTGAGGCAAGTGTGCCGGTGTTCGTTGCTTCACGTAGGGACGTTTGTGATGAATGATGCTTCTTTCTGCGTTACAAGGACGTCCAAGAATGGCATTGATTTGTCTGAGCTGCTTTCTATGGTGAAGGTGAGGCCTAAAGTATCTTGTAGTCAGAGCTTCAGCTGTTCTGCTTCGTAGTGCCTTTGCGTTTTGACAAAGATGTCATCGATGTAGCGGCAATATATTTCGGGCCTGCTTATTTTCTTGAATACTTCTTCTTCTACGCAGCCTATGAAGAAATTTGCCAGCAATACTCCTAAGGGAGAGCCCATAGCGACGCCGTCTATTTATCACTTTTCAACACCTGTATGGACTGGGTATTGGGCAAAGTTGTAGATCAAAGTAATTGTGTAGCATCCATCGGCAACACCACGATAACGTATCTTGTTTTTGCCGATGATGCATTAATCTTTGCTTAGTTGCTGGAGGTACTGGTGATGGCTCTCTAGGTGCTACACGAAGAGGCGAAGTCTTCTGGACTTAAGGTGTCCTGGCTCAAGACCAAGGTCCAGGTGTTTGGAAGCTTACTAGATGAAACAGTCTGTTCATGCGCGCGGCGATGACATTGAAATCTTGGATAGTCTTTCATACCTTGATAGCGCAGTCCATAATGATAGCGCGTCACATCAAGAAGTCTTACGGCGGATTGACATAGCCCACGGTGTTATAAACTCGCTCAGCACGAGTAATTGGCTTTGTCGGTACCTGTGCAAGAGGACAAAGATCCGGATCTTCAAGTCGCTTGTGATCCCTGTCTTACTCTATGGTTGTAAGACATGGACACTAAATAGCGACTTGAAGAGGCGAATCGATGCCTTTGGTATTAGGTGTCTTCGCAGAATCATGGAGTATCGCTGGGATGAGTACGTGTCAAATCAGCGATTGCACCGTAAGATTGAATCGAGGCCTATTACCTGCATAGTCCGTCAGCGCCAACTTCGGCAATATGGGCATGTGGCACGATACCCGAAAAGATCCTTCCCCATCGGGTTGAATTAGTATGAGACAATCTGGCGTGGAGGAGCTAAAGGGGGACGCCACAAGGCTTCGTGGCTGGTGCTAGTTTCTGTTTCCTATGAGAGGTGCTTGTATGGGAAGGGAGCCTGCATGTAGGACATCGACCAGGGGTGATACCCGTGAGTGGCGTCGTAAGGTGGGCGAGGCGACGCACCCCCTGCGTATGCACCCAATGGCAATGATGATGAATATATGATTGAGAATGAGGGAGGAAAAAGACAAATATAGATAACATTTACATCAAACGGGACTGGCCAAGGGAACAACAAAAATGGAATTAACACAAAGCACGCTTAGTTGCCAGGTCCTATAAAGAAGCAGAGGAGAATAAAATAAAAAAGAGGGAGTGAGCCCAAATTTAGTCGGGAGGTGTCTTGTTACTCTTCTTTTGAAAAAGATTTAAGTCTTAGGCAGTGGAAAAATTGAAAACAGGAAGAGAGTTTCCGGAGTTTACCAGTGAAAGGGAGAAAGAGTAAAGATACTTATTAGCTCTGCATTAGGAGATGGACAGAATAGGGATGGATGCGAATGAAGTAGAAAGTCTTGTGAAGCGAGGCCGCATGGAGGGTGGGAGGCATGCAGTTAGCAAGTTCAGAAGAGCAGTGAGCATGCAAAAAATAACGGTATAGAGAGCAAAGAGAAGAACATGCGGCGGTGATTTAAAGATTGAAGACACGCAGTCAGAGGGAGAGGAGTTGATAGACGAAAAGTGTTTGACTCGGACCTCTTTAGGAGAGTTGTATGGGTGGATCCTCCCCAAACCCGTGAGACATACTCCATACATGGGCGGAAAGGCCCTGTAGAGAGCAAGCAATAGGGAGGAGAAGAAAAAAATACGCAGACGTCCAAGGACACCTAATTCTTACGAAAGCTGTTTTTAGCAATGAGATGAGATGTGGAATTTCCATTTCAGATTTTAGTAAAGGATAGTCCTAGATAGGAATGTTCATTGTAGACAAGAAGGCGGACAGTTGAGTGTTCATTGAAGAAGCGGGGATAGTTATGCTGGTAGGTTTTGTCGAGTTAGATAGGTGAAGAAATTGGGTTTTTGAGGCATTGAACAAACAAGGGTTTTGCTTTGCCCCAATCAGAATTTAATAGGAAAGATCAGAAGTTAGGCGCTTCGGTGGCATCTCTCCGTGAATCACTTAGTTCCTTGTGAGTTGGAGTCTAATAAACGAAGTTAAAAAAATGAGGGTAGATCATCAGCGTAGGAGTGGATAGGGCTTGCAGTTAAATTAGATCATTAATGAATAATAAAAAGAGAGCGGCGTGAAAGGACAGAACACTGGGGAACACCACTATTGATAGATTTGTAGGAGAGAACAATAGTCGTCTACTTTGCTGCAATAGAAACGGTTTGAAAGGAAACTTAAGATGAAGGACAGATATGATAGAAACCGAATTGAGGGTTAGATGGAAGGAGAATGATAGAAACTGAATGAGGGTAGTTTGGAAATCAAAGATTTGTTGCCAGACTCTATCAAAAGCTTTTAATGGTGTCAAGGGCAACAGCAAAAGTTTCACCGAAACCCCTAAAAGTAGGATGATCAAGGATTCAGTTAAGAAAGTTAGAAGATCACAGTAAATCACCCCCTGTCACGGAAAAAACTGTACTGACAGATCAGATAGAAGATTGTGAGCAGATAGATGCTTAAGGAATTCTATTAAGTATAGATTCAAAAACTTAGAAAGGCAGGAAGTCACACAGCATATAGGACGGTAGTTTGAAGGAATTAGAAACGTGTTCAACTGTTCTTAGGAAACAGGTGGATGTGAGCAAATTTCTAGGCAAGAAGGAAAGGTGGAAGTAGATAGGGGACAAAGAAGGAAAAGTTTGACCAGGAAAGGTTGCAAGCACAGAAGCAACAATTTTTGAGGAACAAAGGAGGTGGACTCCGTCCAGGGACCGTAAAAACCTTCCGAGGATCTAGGCCAGACAGAAAAAAAGGGCAAAGAAAACATCATTTACGAAGGATCTTCATGACAGGCAGAAATAGTAGAGGGTGGAGGGAGAAGGAGGAACAAGCCTTTCATCAACCAGAGTGGAATTTTTAGGCAAAGGTTTTGAGCGAGAGTTCCAGCTTTAGAAGTAGATGAGACAGTTGTGGAGCCATCTGGGTGAAACATAGGAGGGAAAGATGTAGAGAAAACTAGTTAAAAGATGTTATTTGCTAGTTGCCAGAAGTCACGGAAGGAATTGATAGAAAGATTTTGACATTTTCTTATGAATGGTAGAGTTTTTGGTACGTTGAAAGTAAAGATTTGGCATGATTCGGACAGGACATATAAAGGGCATGAGTTTCAGGAGAGGATGTTTACGGTACGTTTGGTGAGCCCACCTCGGCTATATGGGATAGCATGAGAACAAGCAGAGTTATAAACCAAAGGTTGACAGGCTTAGGATAGATAAAAGGTGTGGAATGTACGCCTCCATGCAGAGACTATGACCTCAGTTATGGCTCTGCACAAACGAGATGGGCAGTCTTTGACAAGAAGCATTAATCATTCCATGAAAAGTCAGAGTCTTACTGCCTCTAGGGTCTTCCACTTAGCTGAATGGAAGTGCCAGAAGCACCTCAGCTATGGTGGGTCCCGAGGCCGGCACCACCGGGAGAGCGATAGGATAGGTTACAGAAATAAGATTGTGATAGGGGAACCAACGGAGAGAATAGATTCACAGAAAAGCATAAGGGTTAGTAGTTAGGAAAAGATCAAGAATGTTAGAATTTTGGGCCTGTCTCCAAGGCGGTCAGGAATACGGGTAGGGTGTTCCACCAGTGCTCACTAGGTCCTTGGAAGGATAGAAAAGTTGTACGCTTGGTTACCATGTGGGTCAGTGAAAGAAGATGATATCAAGCTGGTGGGTGAACATTTGAAGTCCCCATGAATGGAAATTCTGCTAAGGAGAATGAGAAGATGTGCTCCATTTTTTATGTTTAGCTAGTCGAAGAATTTACATGTCCGAGGGAGTTAGGTGAGAGATAACACAGCACAGATCCATTTGATAGTAAGA
>JACEEZ010019729.1:102500-107500 GCA_016584305.1 Chionoecetes opilio
TAATTTTTGATTTTTCCCTATAAATTTTGTTTGGGGGGGCAAGAAACCCTTGTTTTGTTAAATCCCTAAAAAACCCCCAAATTCCTTCCCCATCTACTCGCCCAAAATACCCAGAAAAACCTACCCCCTCTTCTTAAAGGCCCAATAACTTTTCCCCTTTTTTTTACAAAACTTTCCCTGGGGACTATCCTTTACAAAAATCTAAACGGGAAAATCTCACATCTCACTTTTGCAAAAAACCCTCTTCTAAAAGTTAGGTGGGCTGTGGGGCTGGGGGCCTTTTTTTTTCCCCCCCCAATTTGCTTGCTTCTGGGGGGGCCTTACCCCCCCCTTGTAGGGTATGTCTCACTTTGTTTGGGGGGGGGATCCCCAAACACTTTCCTAAACGGGTTGGGGGTCAAAAGTTTTTTCGTCTCATCAACCCCTCTCCTCTGATGACTTCTTAAATTTTTTAAAATCACCGCCGAAATTTTGCTTCTCTTGTTCTCTTCTATCGTTTTTTTTTCATGCTCACCGGGGCTTTTTTTTAATGCTAACTGAAATGCCCCCCCCCACTCCCCCCGGACTAGAAAAATAACATCTGGGTAAAATGTAATAAGGCATGGCTTTCGTCCCAAATAAATTTATTTTAAGGCAGTTTTTATAAAGAAACAAAAGTTTCCATTCCCAAAAAAACCAGTAACCATTAGCGGGACTCGAAGTATAGTTTGGGAAATAGGAGAGAAACAGTAAAAAAAATATAAAAAAAGTATTTGCAAAAACTCAAACCCCCAGAAAAATTTCCGGGGGGGGGTTTTGGGGCAAAATTTTCGCCGGATTACTTCGCGAAATGTCACAGTAAAATTTTCGCCCCCCCAATAAAAATTATTCTCAATAAATGCTAAGGGAAAAAAAAATTTCCCTTATGTAAAAATTAAAGCAAAATGTGTTTACCGATATTCAAAAAAAGGGTGTAAAAAGCCAAACCAATTAATTACCCCCCTTTAGTCAAACGTCTTGATTTTTAAAAAACTTTTTTGAAAAATTTTTGGGCGGGATAAAATAGTGTCTTTTCTCGAGAAAATTTTCCAATACAAAACTCCCAGCATGGTTTCGAAAAAAAAAGATCCTGCTTAAAAAAACCTACTCCGTTTTTTTTTTTGTCATTTTTTTTCAAACGGGACGCAAAATTTTCCCTCGGATGAATTCCTTGATTTTCAGAAAGCCTTCGATCCCCATTTTCCCCAAAAAAAGGGAAAATTTTTTAAACCAAGCAAAGGCACATGGCCCTTGGGAAAGAAATTTATGTTCATGGTTTGGGGCAAATTTGGCTTTAAAAAAATCGAAACCAAGGGGTAGAAAATAAAGGGCAAACCCAACCCGATTGGTTAAATGTTATTTATTTTGGGGTGCCCCCGGGTTTCAGTTTTTGGTTTCCTCCCTCTTTTTTGATTTTAAAATTCAACGATCGGGGCTGGGGGGGATTGTATAAAAAAATATCAAAATTTTTGCAGAGGGGCACCAAATTGGGGGGTGAAGAAAATATTTAAGAAAAAAATGCGAACTCATAAAAATTTGTTTCTCGAAAAACTTTTCAGTTTGGAGGGGAATTAAATGGTTTATTAAAAAAATTAAATTCCGAAAAATTTTAAAATTTAATGCTTTTAAGGCAACGATAACCCCCAAATATAACTATAAAATGAAACAATCGTTAATGAATACAGCAGGGAAAGGTTTAAAAGGTGCCCTTATCAGAAATGACTGAAAACCAGTCCGCTTTGCCTGGCTGCCAAAAAAAAGGCAAATATAATTTTGGGTTTTAATTAAAGGAAACTTTGAGCTAAAACTCCGAAGAAATTTTGACAAAATTTTAAAATTACACGTCCTAGGTTAGGCCGCATTTAAAATTTAGGCCGTTCCTTCTGGTCGCCCTGTTTCGAAAAATAAGAAAAATTTGGGAATCAGTGCAAAAAAGAGAAACCAAAAAAATTCCATCTTGCGTTTTTCACTTATGAAAAAAGGACTGGGGGGAAACCCTTAATTTTTTTCCCTTAAAGGACGAAGAATCCAGGGGGCTTGAAAAAAACCTTCAAGACCCAAAAAGGGTTTTGATGTCTTTAATTTCAAGAAAACCTTTTTCGAGTTTTTCAATTCAAGGGAAAAACAAGAAAATAAGGTTTTAAAAACAAAAACGGTCAACGTTGCATCACCGTTCTCCTTTAAAAAATTTTTAAAATTTTTGAGTCGTTAAATTCGAGGAAAAAGTTACCACAAATTTTTCGGGGGCCAGCCCAAAAACCACTTTTTAAAAAACAATTTTGGACGCGCACTGTAAAGAAAATGGGTATTGATAGTGCAAAATTCATATCTGGGTTCCCCCGTTTTCGATTGTTGTAGTGGGGGTGGTATTGTGTTTGTTTTTTTATATCCTATCATTCGGCACTAAAAATTTTTCCATTTTCCCTATCTTTTTTAGGGACATGGTATTTTTTCCCCAACTTTTTTCTTAAAATTATTTGATATTAGTAGTAGTATTTGCAGCAGATACCCTGGGTTATGGCCCCTTTGGGTTTCTCCGGGGTGTCTGTTATTTTCCTATGTAATCCAAATGAAATTTTTCCTCCTCCCCCCTCCTTTCCTCCTCCTCCCTAATCCTCCTCCTCCCCCCTCCTCTTCCTCCCTCCTTTTCCCCCCCTTTTCCCCTCCCGGTTTTCCCCCCTTTCCTCGCGCTTCCCCCCTTTTTCCCCCCTGCTTCCCTCATTCCCCCCTTTCCCCCCCCTCTTTCCCCCCTTTCCCCTCCTTCCCTCCCCCTTGTTTCCCTTCCCTCCCCCCTTCCCCCCCCCTTTCCCCCCTTCCCTCCCTCTTCCCTCCTTCCCTCCCTCCCTTCCCTCCTTTCCCTTCCTCCCCTTCCCCCCTTTCCCCTTCCGTTGTTTCCCTCCTTTCCCCCCTCCTTCACCCCATCCCTTTTTTTTTTTCTTTCCTCACCACCCCCTTTATTGGCACCTTTTTGGGCCCCACCCCAAAACCACATCTTATTTTGCTTTTTAAATTACCCAGGATTTTTGGGACCTTTTACCATTTTTTTTTTCCCTAAAAAATTAATTCCCTGTTTTATTAATGGCTTTTGGGCTCTCTTCCCTATTGTACTTTTTATGGGGGTTTTTTTGGCGTAAACCATATGGTTTTTTTTTTTTAAGCATTTCCCCTTTTCTTTGGGAAATTTTTTTAATTTCATTGATCTATTCCGGGGAAAGGGTGATTACATGACACAAATTTTATTTTTGGTGTTTTTTTTCTCTGATTTTTCTTTTTTTTCTTTTTTTTTTTTCCCCTAAATTTTTCTTGTCCCCCCCCCATCAGCTTGCCTCCCTCCCTTTTCCTGCCTCCCTCCACCCCTCTTTCCCCCCCTTTTTCCCCTCCCACCCCTCCTCCCCCTCCCCCTCCCCCCCTTTTTTTTTTTTTTTTTTTTTTTTTTTCCTTTTTAATTTTTTTCCCTTGTTTTTGGGCTGCTGAGGCCAAAAGAGTGTATTGGGGCAGGGGCCTTTATCCCCTTACCTTTCCCTTTCCCCTTTCCCCCCCTTTCCCCTCCCTTCCCCCCCCCTCCCCTCCCCCCCCCCCTTCCTCCCTCCCCCCCCAAAACCCCCCCCCCTTCCCCTCATTCGGGTCACTCCCTCCACCACCAAAAAATTTTCACTCACTTGAAAAAATTATAAAACCCAAATCGACCTTCTGGGGGCCGAGGGAGAGGGGGGAAAAAAAAGGGGAAAGGGAAAAAAAGAGGGGGGAAAAAAGGGGCAATTTTTTTGACATGTTTTTTTTTTTTCCCCCCATAACAGCAACAAAAGAAAAAAATAGCATGTTATATCTACTTATAAAATTTTTCCATCGATGTGTTAATCTATCTGTTTAATTAACCATCTGTTGTCCTTATCTGTAAATCAATATTTTTTTCTGTATACACGTAAGAAAAAATATATACGGTTATCTTAATTCTTGATGTTTTTTTTATAAATGTGTGTGTGTGTTTTGGTTGTGTGTGTGTGTGTGTGTGTGTATGTGTGTGTGTTGTGGGGTTGTTGTGGGTGGGTGGGTGTGGGTGGGTGGATGGGATGGGTGGGGGCGGGACCTCCTGTTTTTACCATCTTTAAGAAAGGGGACAGGATAAACCCAGATCATTATCGGGGAATTAGTGTTACTAACTCCATCACCAAGCTGTACGACATGGTCCTCTGTCATAGGACTAGGCCAGCGGTTTTTAAGCCGTGTCGGAGCGGCCGGAGCAAAACAAAAGCAGAGGATGTCGGGAAAACATATTGTTACGTTACGGCTACTCACTGACTCCGCAAGGAGGAAAAAAAAAAAAAAAAACAAGTTATTCGTGTCTTTTATTGATTTTTCAAAGGGGCATATGACGTAATGCCAAGACAAAAGTTGTTTATGACTCTAAAAGCGTCTAGGTTGGGAATGTGATGCTTGCAGCTATAGTTGCCATGTACCGCGTCACGGAAAGTATTTTAGGCTGTGCAGTTGTCATCTCCACCGTCGGAGTAAGGCAAGGTCTGTCCACATCTGGTCTCTTTTTATAATATATGTAGACGATTGGAAAAAATAAATGAGAGATAATTGTAGTCCTGAGACATTTATAGAATGGCTGCACATATGTTGTATATGGATGATGCGGTGATACTTGCTACGACCAGGGACAACATGTTTAAAGAAGTTTTGTATTTTAAAAGGGAAATTTTTGTGATGAATATGGAATGAAGAAAAAATATAGGTAAAACAAATTTTTTCGTGATAAACGGTCAAGGAGGGGACGCCGAGCTGCTGCGCGTGGACGGGTTAGTGGTGGAGCCCTGCAGCAGCTACGTGTATCTGGGGGACTCCCTTCACGTCTGACGGTTCGGTGTCATCTGCTGTGAAAATACATGCACAAAACAAGTTATGTCATGTTTTAAAATTTGTCTCATTTATTCGAAAAAACAATTTGGGCATTTCCCTTTTTTTGTAAAACGTCGTTT
>JACEEZ010019729.1:112500-120001 GCA_016584305.1 Chionoecetes opilio
GTCATGGTGGTGATGGAAAAAGGTACGTAGTAATGCTCGCTTAGGTAATGATGGTCATGGCTTTTAATGATGGTCGTGGCTTTTAAGAAATACGACTATGTATGTACAGTTTAATGGTTAAGATGTCCTGTAGTTTGTTTTATTGTTCTGTTGTCATTCTTGTGTACTACCACTTACTATTGTTGATAAATTCTACAATTCTGTCGATATTGTTGTCGTTGATAGGGGCTGTGAATAATGTTCAAGTGGTGGTGTCTTTCTTCTCATCCTTCCCACCGGGTTGTATCTGTAAGAGCCAATCCGGCGTGGAGGAGGCCAAGGGGGCGCCCACAAGGCTCGTGGCTGGGGCAAGTTGATCTTTCCTGTCGAGAGTTGCTTGGTATGGGAAGGGAGCCTGCATGGGGACTCGCGCGTGGTGACCCCCGGCAGTGGCGTCGTAGTGTGGGCGAGGCGACGCGCCCCCAGGGGTATGCCCCTAATGATTGATTGATTGGTGGTGTCTGGGGACCACCGATGTTGAGTGTTAGTGTAGATAATGTAAATAGCATGGTTGGATGAGGAGGCCGAGCGGGAGCCAAGTGGAGGCGCATGAATGTTCGTCTGTCACCCCTTACGGGCCTTACACTGGGGCGCCTGGGAGAGTCCTACTTCTTTATAGGTAGTGTGCAGGATACTAAATGCACAGAGATTGGTGTATTTTGATGGTGGTATATTGTCGAAGGTATAAATGTACAGTAGTATGGGTATAGGAATATAAATAAGGCTTGTCGCACACTCGAGAGCGCCTGTCTGGCGACACCCCTGTGCTGACTGTGAGTGATGTCGAGGATAGGGTGACTTATGACTTATAGCCAGGAATAGCATGATGAGTCACCCAGTCACCACGAATATAGTGGTGTTGGATGCCGTTGTTTTTTCGATGGCTTTATTAATGAAAATGATGGGTAGTAGAAGGAACTAAGTAGAAGAATGGCTATGAGAAGGTAGTGGTGGTGGTGGGCATGGCCGCTACCCTGCTTGTGACCACTCCAGTACATGCAAAAGACGTGTTCGCAATCACAATGTATGTGAGGAAATTGTAGTTTGCCTTTTTTGTTTAATACGATGCAAATTATATTGATTAAGGCGGTTACTAATGACATACATGTGATAACTCTTAATGACTTTGGCGGTAGTTGTCGCAATAATGATAGCTATGATGAAGGAGGTGGCTGCAGGCGAGATGTTGATGGTGAAAGCTGGTATAGTGACAGTGGCGCGAGTGATGGCAGCGAAGGCAGTGCTCCTGAGAGCAATATTTTACAAACATATCGTCCTTTTACTGGCTGAGGCGACGAGGCTCTCAGGAGATGCAAACACACGCGCGGGTCTTCCTTTGATAGCCGAGTGTGGCGGATGGTTGGAGCCGAGCTCCAACCGGAGCTGGGGAGAGAAGAGAGTGAGGGGACGGAGTTATGGGGGAGAGGCAGAGCGGGGTTATGGAAGAGAGAGAGGATACCAGTAACACAAGCAGGGCAGTGAGAAGATGCGGTAAGACAGTAAAATAACAGACCAGGGAACTGTATATAAAGGGTTGGTTACATAGGAGGGATTGATGGTTAGGGAGATGAGGTATAGAGGATGACAAGCGGGTATCATCCCTGGTGTATTGAAGGAGCCCGTGTTTGGTATGGTGCAAATTACAGAGCGCAGGTGGAAATTTGAGCTTATAGATTCCGGTTCCCAAATGATGTGTCTCTCTTTCCCCCTCCGTCGGTCTCGTTAGTGTTATGTTTATCGTCATAGCGAAGTAGTTCTCTACGGTTTAATGTGTTGTATTACAGTCGTGTTTTAATTGATACTGGGTGACAAAGGTGATTATTATGAACCTCTCTCTCTCTCTCTCTCTGTCTCTGTCTCTCTCTCTCTCTCTCTCTCTCTCTCTCTCTCTCTCTCTTCTCTCTCTCTCTCTCTTCCCCTCTTGCTCTCGCTCTCGCTCTCGCTCTCGCTCTCACTCTCGCTCTCGCTCTCGCTCTTCCTCTCTCTCTCCTCTCTTTTCCTCTCTCTCTCTCCTCTCTCTCTCTCTCTCTCTCTCTCTCTCTCTCTCTCTCTCTCTCTCTCTCTCTCCCCTCTCTCTCTCTCTCTCTCTCTCTCTCTCTCTTCCCCTCTCTCTCTCTCTCTCTCTCCTCTCTCTCCCCTTCTCTTCTCTCTCTCTCTCTCGGCTCCATCTACGTGCATGTTTATACAGTGATTTCTGAGCTAAATATCTGCGTCTTATTCTACGTCACTCGATACGGTGCCACCAAACGCTGCCATGAGGTTTGCCTTCGTACTTGTGTCGCTTTTTTGTCGTTGCCTGGGATCAAAATAGAGTGGTTAGCGTCTTGGAGTGGTGAGCTCGATGTCCCGCGTTCGAATCCTGCCAGGGACAACTCTCTCATCCTTTTTTAATGCGGCTACCTTCAGCCTTCAGGTGAGCAGAAGGTCTCGAGTTCAATCCCACCAAGGAGCAACTGTCAAATCTATCGTCGAGTGGCCGAAGAAACCCGCATGCATCATACCTGTTCTTTCGACTATGACTACAAGTGCGGCGGAGGGAGCTACAGATGTCAGCATTAGCCAGACTGAAAATCCGAACATCACAGAAAACTGACCTTCACCTATAGATCACAGGTGTCACTATAACAATCCAGCCTGCGCCAGTAACGGGCGAGAGCAACCATCACGGCCCTCCAGAATGTGCAGGGCGAACCACCTGACCCCTCAAAGAATAAATAGCCTACAGGCGCTATAGGCTCCAACGTAAAGAAAAAGAAGAAAAAAAACCCTCATTGTAAACTGTAAACAAGAGATACAAGTTTGATTATTATTATAGCTGTGTGACCGTGACGAGTGAAGAATGTGTGAGTAACTCTTGGATATATTTGATTGACCGTGACACGCATGGTTTGTGTTGCTATGTTACGCAAAATGATATTTTTTTGTGGACAAGGTATAGGCAATACAACTTCTTTTTTTGTTCTCTCTCTCTCTCTCTCTCTCTCTCTCTCTCTCTCTCTCTCTCTCTCTCTCTCTCTCTCTCTCTCTCTCTCTCTCTCTCTCTCTCTCTCTCTCTCTCTCTCTCTCTCTCTCTCTCTCTCTCTCTCTCTCTCTCTCTCTCTCTCTCTCTCTCTCTCTCTCTCTCTCTCTCTCTCTCTCTCTCTCTCTCTCTCTCTCTCTCTCTCTCAAGCCATCTTCCTACCCACACATACACATAATATCTCCTCCAAGCTTCCTTTTCTTGTCGTCTTGCACATGATATAAAAAGAAAGGAGATAAGCTCTGAGAGGACAGGTAAGACGGAAGATAATCAACAATCTTCCTCGAGAGCGAGAGACAGAGACAGGAGAAGGAGAAGGACGAGGTGGTGGTGGTGGTTGAGAAGGAGAAAGGAGGGAAAAATGAGAGAAAAGAGGATCAGCGGTTCACTCAGACAGAATCATACAAAAATAATAATAAGAGAAAATAACACTATTAAGAGGAGGATAAAGAAAGCGAACACAGAGAGAAGAGAGAGAGAGAGAGAGAGAGAGAGAGAGAGAGAGAGAGAGAGAGAGAGAGAGAGAGAGAGAGAGAGAGAGAGAGAGAGAGAGAGAGAGAGAGAGAGAGAGAGAGAGAGAGAGAGAGAGAGAGAGAGAGAGAGAGAGAGAGAGAGAGAGAGAGAGAGAGAGAGATGGGGGTATTGGGGATTTGGTTTTGGAGTACTAGGTTTGAGGAGAGTAGGGAAGCTGGATGGTTTAGGGCAGTGGTTCTTAACCTTTTCAGAGGCGCCGAACCCTAACGAAAACTTCCGCACACTAGTCGAACCCTTCAAATATGGGACGGAAAAACAAGATTAATACAAAGATTTTATATAAATTGCTTCAAAGTTCAAGAGTATATTTAGATAATAAGAAGGGAGGAAGGACTCAGCAGCAGTGACGTATATAGATCCTTCGAAAGAGGAGGGGGGCACCGGGGTGAATCCAGGATTGTTTTAAGGGAGAGGGATGGAGCGGAGCGAACCTCTACAGCTGTGGGGTCTGAGGAGGGAGTTAGGAATTTTTTTGACAATCAAGCATTTTTAGGGGCATTGTAAGACCTCAGAAGGAATATATTGCACTAATTTGATAATCAAAGGCAACATTTTTTTTTCCCTGTGGGACATCAGGAGGGGCCATGGCCGAATTCCCACCATATCCCCTTATATACGACTCTGCTCGGAAGGTAGAGAGGCGTGCGAACACACACACACACATACCAGAGGTGGGCACTTCCGCAAAACTAACGCAAAGCGCAACGTCTGTAAATTGCGGAAGTCCGAATTCGTTTGCGGATTTGCGGTAGGGTAAAAAGATGCGAAATTGCGTTTGCAAAAGTACTGCCGCAAACCCAAATATGTTTGCAAATTCCCAAGTGGCCGTGGTGAGTTTGCACACGATTCCTGCGCGGCTACGCGCACCGTCCAGGGTGAGTAAGATACGCTTTGGGAGGCTGCTTTCCCACCAGTCAACCTTGACCGCAGTTATCAGTGAGCATTCATAGACGAAGTACGTACGTGTATCTATCTCCAAACCCTTCTTCCTGCCTCGTTTTGTAGGTATGATGATTTTTTTACCATATTTTTGGTTGAAACTCATATAAACACTTTAATACCCAGCTCTGCACCCGTGGATAAACTGTTCTAAAGGATGTTCTGGTCGGATGTTATAAAGGCTAAAAGAGAGTCTGTCCTCTAATAATTTTGAGATTGGTCTTCATGAAGGGAAACATGAACCAGCTCAAGATGGAATTGTCACCAGAGGAGTCTGAAGTTAAGGGCCTGATATCATATTAATGAAACATAATTTGGAGTGTAGTGTACTTATACTCATTATTACCCTTAAGTTTGTTGATCAATTGAGTCACAATGAGGGAGAGGTGAAATGTGAGCTTATATCATATGTGGGGCGCTGAGGGGTAGGTATGAAAAAGCATACTAATATATATCAATTTACATAAGTGGTTTAATAAGAAATTAAATAATTTACAACTACAAAGAGCTTTACCTTTATTTTTGCATTTTATGCAGGGAAAATATCACGTAATTGGCTTGCGGCTGTACGAACTTGCGGTTTCGGAAGTGCAAACTTCAAGAAATTTGCGGACTTGCGGTTGCGGTAAGTAAGGTTTGCGGACCTGCATTTGCGGAAGTGGATTTTCGTTTGCGGTGCCCGCCTCTTACACATACACATGCACTAGTGATGGACCGAATATTCGCATTCGCATTCGCAATTGCGAATTTCGCATGTTTTTCCAATATTCGCATTCGCAATTGCATTCGCACTCCCACTCGTAGTTTGTTTGCGAATATGCGAATATTTTGCCCAAATCAATAATCTTACAAAAAAAAGTAAAAAATAACAAGTGAATATAATATTACACAGGCAAACATATAAATAAATTTATAGTTTAGCCGAGCGTTAGTTAAAATAATGGGGTGAGGAGGCGTAGTGGTAGCTAAGGCCATAGTCCCTTGAACATTAACTCCATCCTCTACCCTTCAACAGAGTGGCAGCCGCTACTCTCAAGGTCACTGTTACTGAGCTCATCTCATTGCCTCGTGCGCTATACTGCAGTAATTAAGCATCTTCTCTGTCACCCACGACCACAATCAACTTTCTTTGAAAGAGAACAGTGTTGCAGCAACCTCCTGCGTTATGACGTCCAGTCACACCAGTGTGGTTTGAGATTATTTCGAGATTATCTTATTTCGAGATTATCTCTAGTAACAGTGTAAACTGCAATAATAATATTCATGTAAGATATTATCATGTAAGTATTCGTGTAGGAGTGGGTTCCGCAACCTGGCAACATAGAAAATTGAATGGAATAAACTTTAGACAGTTATTTTTTATGGCTGAACTCTTATAATACATACAAAATATTTCAGTAACCTGTATGATATCAAAAATAATGTATTACTTGAAATGTTATGTAATATTCGCAATTCGCATTCGCATTCGCGAATATTAAAACCAAATATTCGCATTCGCATTCGCATTCGCGAATACGGAAAATAGACATTCGGTCCATCACTAACATGCACACACAACTCTTCCTTCACCTTCATATAAATTTATGTTAATCTTGCGTATAATTCAGGTGTATCCAGCTTCTTTCCTGTGAATACAGGAGTGAGGCAAGGGTGCGTCCTTGCCCCATCACTTTTCAACGCTTGTATGGACTGGGTATTGGACAAGGTTGTAGATCAAAGTGATTGTGGAGCATCCGTCGGCAACACCAAGATCACTGATCTTGTTTTTGCCGATGATGCAGTAATCTTTGCTGAGTCGCTGGAGGTCCTGGTGATGGCTCTCGAGGCGCTGCACGAGGAGGCAAAGCCTTTGGGACTTGAGGTCTCCTGGCTCAAGACCAAGGTCCAGGTATTTGGAGACTTACTAGATGAAGCAGTACAGTCTGTTCATGCGTGTGGCGAGGACATTGAGATCTTGGAAAGTTTTACATACCTTGGTAGCGCAGTCCATAATGACGGCGGGTCACGTCAAGAAGTCTTACGGCGGATTGGCATAGCCCACGGTGTTATGAACTCGCTCAGCGGGAGTATTTGGCGTTGTCGGTACCTGTGCAGGAGGACAAAGATCCGATTCTTCAAGTCGCTTGTGATCCCTGTCTTGTGATCATGTCTCTATGGTTGTGAGACATGGACACTAAATAGTGACTTGAAGAGACGAATCAATGCCTTTGGTAATAAGTGTCTTCGCAGAATCATGGGGTATCGCTGGGATGATTACGTGTCAAATCAGCGATTGCACCGTGAGACTGAATCGAGGCCTATAACCTGCATAGTCCGTCAGCGCCAACTTCGGCTATATGGGCATGTGGCACGCTACCCTGAAACCGATCCTTCCCATCGGGTTGTATCTGTAAGAGACAATCCGACGTGGAGGAGGCCAAGGGGGCGCCCACAAGGCTCGTGGCTGGGGCAAGTTGATGTTTCTTGTCGGGAGCTGCTTTGTATGGGAAAGGAGCCTGCATGGGAACTCGCGCGTGGTGACCCCCGGGAGTGGCATCGTAGGGTGGGCGAGGCGACGCGCCCCCCGGCGTATGCCCCCAATGATTGATTGCGTATAATTTACTCTGATGAATGATCCAGCATTACATTAATAGCAAAATTGCAATGTGTTTCGGAGGGCCTCCGCCGAACTCCTGAGACTGGCTCACCGAACCCCTGGGGTTCGATCGAACCCAGGTTAAGAACCACTGGTATAGGGGAAGGAAGAGTGAAGGTGAAGGGGGGAGGGGGAGAAGAAGAGGAGACCTGGAAATATATCTGTTTGTTCGTGTATGCAAGATTGGGATAATGTGGCTCTTGTTTTCTTATTATGTGCCGTTATAGTATGTTCATCTCTCTGTGTCTGTTTGTCTCGTCTATGTTCTCTTCCCTCCTAAAGCATCACTCAGTCATCACGGTCATGGACTCCACGTCCATCTCCTTATAAGG
>JACEEZ010019729.1:120243-127743 GCA_016584305.1 Chionoecetes opilio
GTACGGGGATTTTTTGGGGGAATACCTGCTCGATTCACTATTGTTTAGTTCCCGAGCAGTTATTGTTTGGTCAGTATTTGGCTTACATTATTACATTTTGTTGTGTAAATATATTCTGGGTATCATACTCCTTGACTTTTCTTCCCCACCATTCTGAATATTGATAATACTAATTGATAGCCACCTTAGCCCTGCCTGACAGGTTGGCTGATGTGGGATAGTTTAGTTAGCAGGTGCAGCCTGGCAACCTTGCGCCGGCAGCACGCCACCTGGCAACCCCTAGTGGTAGCCACTGGGCAGTCAGTCACACCCCGCCTTGAGGCTTGTAAAGGCGTTCCCTATTGTTCTCACTGTAATTTGTACTGCTACCACTAGAATAGAACCTATTTGAAGTAACTTGTGTTTCTGTGATGCCACTGAACTTAGACTGATCATATACACAACGAACATGGCGCAGTGAGTCACTAGTGAAACAGTGACGGACAGTTTTTATGGGAAACAAAACGCCGACAGCCATTGTGTGTGCCTCAGCTTCGCGCCACACCTCGCTCGAACCACTGGAATTTCTGCTTCCCTGTAGATTCACGGTGCATTGGAGCTACAGTGCTACTCGCGTGTGTTACGCTTTTGTGCAGTACCGAGTGGCTACGTTTTGAGTTGGTCATTCCTCCCCCTGCCGGCCTCCCGGTCTTACGGAGCGCCGAGCGACTGACCCTCTCCTCTCA
Organism: Chionoecetes opilio; assembly: GCA_016584305.1. Lineage (NCBI taxonomy): Eukaryota > Metazoa > Arthropoda > Malacostraca > Decapoda > Majidae > Chionoecetes > Chionoecetes opilio. Next base: position 120,969 of record JACEEZ010019729.1, read on the forward strand.
GTAGCCACCGGCGCACTGTCGGTCCTGAAGCGCACAGTGATCCAGCTGCCGCCGCCACCGCCACTGCCACCCGTATATAACCACACCGACACACGCACAAGTTCTGGACATTCGTGACTCGTGTCGCTGTATTTTTCATGTACATCCGATTCGAGCTGTTGAAGCGTTGGATTTGTACTTAGAAAATACTGTGTACACCCATTCACCATGACCGGAACGAGGAAGAAAACGAAGCAGACCCAAATGTCACCGCCACTTTCTCCCGTGCCAGACGAGAATGACGCTGATTCACTCACTTTCACCCGCTGGCGCGGCTGTCACTTCAACCCCGCCTGCCTCACGTCAGGAACGTTCCCCCGCCGCCTCCACCATGGACCTTTCTGATCTCATGCAATGGATGGAAGCGCAACGACGTGAAGATGAGAGACAACGGCGAGTGGAAGACAAACGGCGACGTGAGGAGAAGTCGACTCGTTTTCAGATGCTTATCACGACCCTGTTACCGCAAGCTGCCTCATCCATGTCGTCTTCCACACCAGTGACGCCGCCCACACAAGAAGCCACGGCCCCAACACATAACAGCCGCGCTCCCACACCCGCTCCACCCAAGGCTTCTGTCCAACCACCCCCAGTACTCCACCCTGACGTCTCTTACCCGACATTCAGAGAATGGAGGCGGAGATGGACAGATTACGCCACGATGGTGGATCTCCCAAGCTTGTCACATGAGAAACAGCTCATACAGCTACGTATGTGCTTGTCCCTCGAAACGCAGCGAGTACTGGAGCACACACTACAAGTGCCCCCAGACTCCACGCCTCCTGTAGAAGACGTACTTAATGTCCTGCAGGAGCACGTCAAGGCCCAGAGGAACGAAACAATTCGTAGGCGGGAACTCTTCAGTTGAAGACAGATGGAGGGCGAATCGTTCGCTGCCTTCTATGTTCGCCTGAAGCGGGCATCTGAAGAAGCTGACATCTGTAAGGGCAATCACAAGGAGTTCGAGGAAACCCAGCTCAAGCAGGTTATCTTGATGGGCGTTCGAGACGAAGAACGTGTCCAACGCCTCATCTCCCTTGACGGCTCATGCACTCTGCAGGATGTAGTGACGGAATGTCGGTCCTATGAGGCCGCCCGAAACACCACGTCAGCCCTGCGAGCCGCCCCTCCTACAGCTGTGAGATCCATGTCGTAGTAAAAGAAGGTGAAGACTGCAGCTCATAAGGCAAAGACTGGTTCCCGTGCCGTTACACCTCCGCCCAGCACACCGTGCAACAGCTACGGAAGGCAGCACGCTCCGCACTCATGCCCAGCTGCCGAGTCAGTGTACAGCTGCTGTGGACGTACGGGACATTGGACACACCCTGTACAGTGCCCTGCTAAAAGCACCCAGTGCCGTTTGTGCGGCCGCATCGGTCACTATGACAAGTGTTGCTCCCCGATGAAACCCAAGGGTCAGCAACGACGACGCAAACAACGCCACGGCACCAGTGTTTTCGTCCCTACTCCCCTGGCAGTCAGCCGCAAGACCCTCAACAGCGTCCGAGCAACGTCAGACGCGTGGGCTCGACTCCCCGGTCCAGTACCAAGCGTCTTCAGCCCATCAGCGTCACCGTCACCCGCGGCAATATGTCAGCACGTCTGCAGATGCTCCCCGACACTGGCTCGGACGTTACCGTTATTGGCCTAGAACACCTACGCCACCTGGGTCTTTCCAAGCATGACCTCGAACCGCCGCCCAAGGCCAAGCGGTTCACAGCTGACGGTTCGGAAATGGCTCCCGTCATGGGTTCATTCCAGGCCACCATCACTTTCAGCAACAGGTCGTGCTCGGCGTGGATTGACGTGCACGATGGCGTACCAACTACTCTGATCTCGTATGACCATCTGAAGGAGCTGTCAATCATCTCACAGGAGTTCCCTAAACCGATCCTTGAGGTGAGGCACGCCAACAGGATGCGCGACGCGAGCAGTGACGAGAGTGGCTACACGCTTGGTGCCACCCCTCAGACCGGCCCTGGCCCCGCCGCTCCACCCGCCTTCACGCCATCATCGTTCCCTCTCACCGGCAACACATCCCCTTCAGAGGCTCGTGGATACTTCCTGAAGGAATTTAGCGATGTCTTAGTGACGAATGAGACGCTACGGGCCAGGCCACTCAAGCCGATGACAGGCCCACCCATGAGGATCCAATTGAAGGAAGACGCCATACCCTTCGCGATCCACACCCCCCGTCTGATCCCCCTTGCTTAACGCGAGTCGGTGGAGCAAGAGTTGGAGTCTATGGTGGCCCAGGGTATCATTGTTCCTGCCGGCGACGATCCGACCCCGGATAGTTTAGTGCAGGTGCAGCCTGGCAACCTTGCGCCGGCAGCACGCCACCTGGCAACCACTAGTGGTAGCGACTGGGCAGTCAGTCACACCCCGCCTTGAGGCTTGTAAAGGCGTTCCCTATTATTCTCACTGTAATTTGTACTGCTACCACTAGAATAGAACCTATTTAAAGTAACTTGTGTTTCTGTGATTCCACTGGACTTAGACTGATCATATACACAACGAACAGCTGATAGCGGTTGGTATCAACATTATGTAATTTTCGTACGTACACTACGTATTTTACATTTCTTCAACAAAAATGCAAATTAGTACATGTGAACGATATCCTGTAGACAGTCTTTTTTTTTTTTTACGTTGGAGCCTAACGCGCCTGTAGATTCTTTTTTTCTTTTTCTTGAGGGCTTAGTTGATTGTCCCTGCACATTTTTGAGGGCTGGGATGGTTGGCCCTTGCCCGTGGTGGCGCAGGCTGGATTTTTATAGTGACACCTGCGATGGTTTTCTGTGATGGTTTGACGTTAGGCACATGCTCCCACCTGGTGCCTTCCGCCGCACGTGTAGTCGCAGTCGAAAGTTCAGCATGTGGTATCTTCACCACTCGATGATGGAAAAACATTGCAAACTGCTGGACTTGAACTGGGACCTTGTGCTCACAACCAAGGTAAAGAAAGAGAGTAGCTTCACTACCCCGTCGCCGCGCAGGGGGACGTGACTCGGGATTATTAGAGGGAGGGAGGGGGGAAGAGAGACAGAGAAGCGTTTTAGCGGGAGGGAGGCAGAGAGGGATGGGGAGGAGGGAGGGAGGAAGGGAGAGAGCGAAGGAGGGGATAGGGTGAGGGAAAGAGGGAGGAAAGGGAGGTGGAGAGAAGAGAGAGAGGAGAGAGAGAGAAGAGAGAGAGAGAGAGAGAGAGGAGAGAGAGAGAGAGAGAGAGAGAGAGAGAGAGGAGAGAGAGAGAGAGAGAGAGAGAGAGAGAGAGAGAAAATTAAAGGAGGAGGGATGGTAGGTAGTATAACCTTATAAGTAGTACATAGTAGAGTAGAGTTGACCCAACCGTAAGTGGAACGCAGAAGGTGTGAGATAGAGAGAGAGATTGATTGATTGATTGATACATTTATTGGCCACTTTGTACATAACATAAATACATAACAATAATAATAATGCAGCCAAGGTCCATTGAGCCAAGGCTCTATTACGGACCTACAATTATAATTAATGTAAGCTGACGCATGTTGTGGCCCATCCACCACCATGGATTACTTGTTTCACAAACAATGAATCTCGCGGAAAATAATATGAAAAATAATGAATAATATAAGCAATACTATTAGTATAATGGTAACTGATAATGATATATAAATAATAATAATAATAATAGTAATAATAATACCAATAAGCAATAGTAATAATAGTAAAATGATATAACCATAATAAATAATATAATAATAATAATATCAATAAAAATAAAAAATAAATAATAATAATATGAATAATATAAATAATAATAATGATAATGATAATATTAAAATATATGATAATAATATTAATAATGATAATGATAATGATAATAATATTAATAGTAATAACGTAATATTGATAGTAATAATAATAACAATAATTATAATATAATAATATTTGCAATAATGATAATAATATTTATAATAATAATAATAATAATGATAAATGCACCTACCATAACATTACTATATGCAGTCTTTCAACTTGCATCACAAAAATGAGTTTTATAATATAAGTGTCTTACCTAGAATAAAAAAATAGAAATATTACCAGTAAATCTAATTGTAATTAGCTAATAACATGTTTTTGAGTCTGTTTTTGAGTCCAGCTCGTGAATTGCTGTTCCTTGTCTCTTGAGGAAGTTGGTTCCAGTGTTTGGGTCCTCGGAATAGGATACTCTGTTGGGCGTGACTTGTTCTACACAGTGGGGTTCTTAAATTAGTTATTCTTCTAGTGTCACTACGATCTATTACATTAAAATTACAATTTATTGGAAATGAATGCAAGGCCCTGTATACAAATAAGCATATCTGTAGGTGTATAACATCTTGTAATTTTAATAAATTGTAGCTTATAAAGAGAGGGTGAGTGTGATCATAGCGTTGGCTGCGAGACATTATGCGTATCAACTTCTTCTGTTCAACAAAAAGATGATCAATGTATGTTTTATAAGCTCCCCTCCCCCATAAAGAACAACAATATAATAGATATGGATATGCTAGTGAAATATATATTTGTTTAAGACTGTCATTATTCACATGGTCTCTAATCCTGTACATTATACCTGTTATTTTAGACAATTTTGTTTTTAAGCATTCTATATGAGATTTCCATTTTAAAGAGTTACCAATTATGACACCTAAAAATCTTATTTCATTAACTTGATTTATAATTAGATTATCAATTTTTATATTTACATGGGGTGTTTGTGTCATTAAGGGATGTGAAATCATGTAATTTGTTTTACCTATATTGAGTGTTAGTTTATTGCATTTGATCCAATTTGCTACGTGATTTAATTCTTGGTTTAGTGTAATTTTCAATTCATTAACATCTCTCCCGGTTATGAATATATTTGTGTCATCTGCGAAAAGTAAGAAATTTAATAAATTGGTGCTACGTGTAATGTCATTTATATATATTAAAAACAATATCGGGCCGAGAATTGAGCCTTGTGGTACTCCAAAGTTGACATTATTATAAGAAGATGATGTGTTGTTGTATACAGTATATTGTTGTCTATTACTTAAATAACTCTTAAACCAGTTGTTAGCCGTACCTCGAACTCCGTACACTTTAAGTTTATCTAATAGTATGGAATGAGAAATGGTATCAAAAGCTTTTGTCAAGTCACAAAAGATTGTTATCTGGTATTGCTTACTGTCAATAGCCTCATAGATGTGTTGGATGAGCTGATGTACTGCTAACTCAGTGCTATAATTGGGTCTAAATCCATACTGATGTTCAGATAATAATGAGTTTTTGCATAAATAGTCCATGAATCTCAAAGCCATAATTTTTTCAAAAATTTTACTTAAGCGTGGCAAAACTGATATAAGTCTGTAGTTCTGGTGGAGAGATTTATCACCTTTTTTAAATATGGGAATAACTCTTGCTATCTGGAGCTGTTTTGGGAACAGTCCTTCTTCAAATGATCTGTTGATTATGTGTTGTAAATATGGTGACACTATACTGCTGCATTTTTTGATTATCTTTATATCTATGGTGTCATACCCTGGGGAAGTTAGTTTCAGGTTTTTTAGTATAGCTTCAATTTCCTGTAATGTTGTTGGCCGAATAAAAAAAGAAAAAGGTGTAGAATCAGGTAAGTAATTATTAAATGAAACTGGTGACGGGTCAATGCTTTGGGGCAAGTTGTTAGCAATGTTACAGAAATAGTTATTAAATGATTCAGCTATTTCCTGATTTGTTGATAAAGTATTAACTGGGAATGAAATTGAGGTAGGAAGCTGATAACTATTTTTTCCCATGATGTTATTTAGAATTTCCCAAGTCTTTTTACTGTTGCCTGCATTTTCCTTTAATTTTGATTTGTAGTGGTTCTCTTTTGCTGCTCTTATTATAGAAGTTAAAGTGTTCCTGTACCTTTTAAATGTAGTTTCGTAAGTAATTGGCCACTTAGCATACAATTTCTGGAGTCTGTTACGTTCTTTGAAGGACTTTCTTATACCTTGAGTTATATAGGGTTTGTCGATATGTTTCTCTTTGACTGTATATTCTTTTACAGGAAAGTGTTTATTGTAAATAAGTAGAAATTGTTTCATGTAAATATCGAAACATTCATTTACCCCTGTATTAAATACTGCTGTTTCCCAATCATATTCGCTCAACTCTAATTTGAAATTATTGATATCTTCATTAGTGAAAATCCTTTTTTGAAAATTACATTTTTGCACAGGGAGAATTAATAATAGGCACAGAAAATGAACTAGAAACTGGAAAGTGGTCACTGATAGAAGTGTACAGTATACCACTGGAATTATAATTAAGCATGTCATTTGTCCATATAGGATCAATTATTGTGGCTGATGTTTTCGATACTCTGGTAGGTTTATTTATGACTGGAAAAAACATATGAGAATAAAACATGTTTGAGAAGTTCTGAACATGAACACTATATGCTAGAAGATTAATATTGAAGTCACCAATTATATAACAATGAAGTCTTACCCTAGACACAAACCCTAAAATATGTTCTAATGTTAAAAGGAATTCATAAATGTTTGCGTTGGGTGGTCTGTATATAGTACCAATTATAAACTTATGTGGCTTTGAAACTTTTAGAAACAAGGACTCAATGTGTGGAAGTTGTAAAGTGATGTCTTGTATTAGCATACCCTCATAAGGATTTTGTAAGTATATCGCCAGACCACCCCCATATGTGCTTTATTTTTAAAGTGTG
>JACEEZ010019729.1:132743-143491 GCA_016584305.1 Chionoecetes opilio
CGCCGTCATTATGGACTGCGCTACCAAGGTATGTAAAATTTTCCAAGATCTCAATGTCCTCGCCAAACGCATGAACAGACTGTACTGCTTCATCTAGTAGGTCTCCAAACACCTGGACCTTGGTCTTGAGCCAGGAAACCTCAAGTCCCAAAGGCTTTGCCTCCTCGTGCAGCGCCTCGAGAGCCATCACCAGGACCTCCAGCGACTCAGCAAAGATTACTGCATCATCGGCAAAAACAAGATCAGTGATCTTGGTGTTGCCGACGGATCCTCCACAATCACTTTGATCTACAACCTTGTCCAATACCCAGTCCATACAAGCGTTGAAAAGTGTTGGGGCAAGGACGCACCCTTGCCTCACTCCTGTATTCACAGGAAAGAAGCTGGATACACCTGCCCCACACTTCACAGCACTCGCAGTCCCAGAATACAGATCAGTTATCAAACCAATAGTCCTTGCAGGAATCCCGCGAAGTCGCAGAAGATCCCAGAGTGACTCACGATGCACTGAGTCAAACGCCTTCTTGAGATCAACATAGGCTACAAGCATACCCTGTCGAAACTCACGTCGGCGTTCCACCAGGACACGAAGCGCTAGGATACGGTCCGTTGTTGACTTACCAGGCGTGAACCCAGACTGCTGAGGTCTCTGATGCTTCACCAGATGACTGCGAATTCGTGTCAGCAATAGATGGGCAAGCACCTTGCCTGGTACGCTGAGCAGTGTAATACCGCGGTAATTGTTGCAGTCCTGACGGTCCCCTTTCCCTTTCCAGATAGGGACGACCAGCCCCCTTTTCCAGTCAGGAGGAATGGTACCTGATTGCCACACGGCAGTCAGGACAGCATGTAACCCGCGGATCATGGCCTCACCCCCAGCTTTGAGGAGCTCCGCACTGATATTACAAACACCAGCTGCCTTTCCACCCCTCAACTTTGCTACAGCTTCTCTGACTTCGTCAAGAGAGAGTGCGGTTTCGTCAATGGGAGGATCGGAATCCACTGCCTGTAACCCAGTGGTGTGAAGCTGCTCAGTTGGAGGGTCCACCGTGAACAACTGCCCAAAGTACTCAGCCCAACGAGCCATCTGCCCATCCATGTCCGACACGAGGCGCCCATCTGCTGTTCGAATAGCACTCGCCCGAGAAGGAGACTTGGAACGGAGCTTCTTGAGGGCTCGGTAGGCGGGTCGGAGGTCATTAGCGTTCAAATGACCCTCGACATCCTCAGCGAGACTCCTGACATATCTCTCCTTGTCTCTCCCCAGGAGGGTTCTAGTCCGGCGTGACAGAGCCCTGTGCTGGTACTGGTTTCCAACCAGCCAGGTGATTCATGGAGATGATTAAAGGAAGACTGCGTTCAGCCGAGGACTTGTAAATTGATATCGATTTATCTGTCCATCTAGTTATTTGTATCTATCACTGTGTCAATATATGTATGTATCTCTCTGTTTATATATAATATGGCAGGATATGTGATGGGAGTATATTCGTAGGAATACATATTTTCAGTTATTTTATTTTTTTATTTTCTCCATCAGCTATTTTCTCTCTGAAATTGAATTGGTACTCGTTTATCCAGCGTTTTTGTGGGACCCCGCCAGTCGTGTCCAGTACGACGTCGTGTCCGTTGGAATAAATAAAATGAAAAACTACAAAAAAGAAAATAAGAAAAGATCCAACTACAACATGAACCTTACCTACATTAAACAACAGCTGTACGTTGTGCTTACGTTCGGTTGTCCTTTAGAGATGTGCTCTGCTCAGGCACGAAGGATGTGTAGCGTTGACAACTGTAGGGAATCCTGTAACACTCTCACTCTCACTCTCAGATATAGCGTGGTGGGTGGTCCAGTAAAACACTGGTCACTCCCTTTTCGTAATACGTACACAACTATATACACAGTGGCGCGGAATAAGACCGGAGAGTTTGAGTACTGGTTCCTGACTAAATGCCATTTGGGGTCACGGCCAACACTCCCGGCCTGGGTGTGAGGGCGTTGCTAAGGAGATGGGGAGAGAGGGCAGTCAATCAAGTGGAAGGAGGGAGGAGATGAGGAGGTCACAGCCAACCAGGATGTATGGGTGGGAGGAGGAACATATAGGGAACCAATGAGCCAAGGGAAGGAGATGAGGAACAGGGCAGATAATGAGAGTGCGTGCCGGACGCTTGACATACGACCCTGGGTAGAGGAAAGATATACTATGTTCACGAACGCTAGAGCCAGATACCCCTTCCCCGAGGTGGAACATGTCAGGACAGCTTCGCTCTGACCTCTTATTGGTTTACGGAATTAAGTAGAAAGCGTGCATCCTACAGTCCTTCGTTGTTTCTTCAACAACACACCATATATTTGCTTATAGTGCATGAAAGTCCTCGATTCACCATCTGTAGTAAATGTGTTTTCACATGGACACAAAAGTAGGTCAGATACTCTTCATGAAGATGAGATATTGAAAAGGAAATATAAAGGCTCGTAAAATTCTGAGTGAGGGAGAAGATGAAGAGGGTCATCTGGCGGCGCAAGTAATCTTTTTGAGGTCAACAACCAAACCTTTAACCTGACCGGTCGCGCCAGCACTAATAACTGCAGGTATCTGAGGCTCCCGAGCCAGGCCCCTGAGGCGAGAGAGAGAAAAAAAAAAATACAACAATGATTCAATGATGTTTCTCCTTCCTCCTCTTTCTGTCGTCATAATTGCATCATAAGCTTTGAAAATGACGAATAATTAGGGGAGCGAGGTCATTAATTAGAGAGAGATGATCTATTGATTGTTCTGCTATTTCCAATTTTTTCAAGAAATGTCTCTTGCTTCATGTCTTGTTGCTTCTGAGGACTGGAAAATTCTTGGTATTGAATAATTTTATTTCCTGGAGCTGTCTTACGCAGACGACTGTTGTTGTTGTTGTTGTTGTTGTTTCTATTAGTTTTTTGTTTTTACTTGCTGTTATACTACCACTACTACAACTATCACACCAATACTACTGATACTGCTGCTGATGTTAATTCTGCTTCTACTACTAGTATCACCACTATCACCACTACTACTACTACAACTACTACAACTACTACAACTACTACTACTACTACTACGACTGTAACCACTACCATCACTACTACTATTACTACTACTACGACGACTGTCACCACCACCACTACCACCAATACCACCAATACTACTAATCACCACCATCGCTACATCTATCAAAAATCGAAACTGCATCAAGAATTATAGTAATAACAATAATAATGTTAATAACAATAACTATAATAATGATAACCCACCTCAGCTTCATCCGTCTCTCTCTTTGTTCGGACTGTAATTTTTCGTTGCTTTGATTATCATTTTACATCTGTGTTTCCTCCATCGCTTTCTCATCATGGGCTTATGGGGATAATCTCATCATATCCGATTCACCAAGGACATCAATCAATCAATCATTGGGGGCATATGCCGGGGGGCGCGTCGCCAAGCCCACCCTACGACGCCATTCCCGGGGGTCACCACGCGCGATTTCCCATGCAGGCTCCTTTCCCATACCAGGCAGCTCTCGACAAGAAACATCAACTTGCCCCAGCCACGAGCCTTGTGAGCGCCCCCTTGGCCTCCTCCACGTCGGATTGTCTCTTACAGATACAACCCGATGGGAAGGATCGGTTTCAGGGTAGCGTGCCACATGCCCATATAGCTGAAGTTGGCGCTGACTGACTATGCAGGTAATAGGCCTCGATTCAGTCTCACGGTGCAATCGCTGATTTGATACGTAATCATCCCAGCGATACCCCATGATTCTGCGAAGACACTTATTACCAAAGGCATTGATTCGTCTCTTCAAGTCACTATTTAGTGTCTATGTCTCACAACCATAGAGTAAGACGGGGATCACAAGCGATTTGAAGATCCGGATCTTTGTCCTCCTGCACAGGTACCGACAACGCCAAATACTCCCGCTGAGCGAGTCCATAACACCGTGGGCTATGTCAATCCGCCGTAAGACTTCTTGACGTGACCCGCCGTCATTATGGACTGCGCTACCAAGGTATGTAAAACTTTCCAAGATCTCAATGTCCTCGCCACACGCATGAACAGACTGTACTGCTTCATCTAGTAAGTCTGCAAACACCTGGACCTTGGTCTTGAGCCAATAGACCTCAAGTCCCAAAGGCTTTGCCTCCTCGTGCAGCGCCTCGAGAGCCATCACCAGGACCTCCAGCGACTCAGCAAAGATTACTGCATCATCGGCAAAAACAAGATCAGTGATCTTGGTGTTGCCGACGGATGCTCCACAATCACTTTGATCTACAACCTTGTCCAATACCCAGTTCATACAAGTGTTGAAAAGTGATGGGGCAAGGACGCACCCTTGCCTCACTCCTGTATTCACAGGAAAGAAGCTGGATACACCTGCCCCACACTTCACAGTACTCTCAGTCCCAGAATACAGACCAATTATCAAACCAATAGTCCTTGCAGGAATCCCTCGAAGTCGCAGAAGATCCCAGAGTGACTCACGATGCACTGAGTCAAACGCCTTCTTGAGATCAACATAGGCTGCAAGCATCTCCTGTCGAAACTCACGTCGGCGTTCCACCAGGACACGAAGCGCTAGGATACGGTCCGTTGTTGACTTACCAGGCGTGAACCCAGACTGCTGAGGTCTGTGATGCTTCACCAGATGACTGCGAATCTGTGTCAGCAATAGATGAGCAAGCACCTTGCCTGGTACGCTGAGCAGTGTAATACCGCGGTAATTGCTGCAGTCCTAACGGTCCCCTTTCCCTTTCCAGATAGGGACATCAAGGACATCGACATCATCATTTCCACCTTAAGACTTTTTTTTTTATTTTTTTTTTATTTTTTTTTTTTTTTTTTTTTTTTTACATCTTGGCCTATTGCACCTGTAGGCAATGACCTCCAGGGGTGGGATGGTAGGCCCTGGAGGCTCACTTGAGGACTATGATGGTTGGCCCTCGCCCGTGGTGGCGCAGGCAGGACTTTTATAGTGACGCCTGTGATTAGAGGCTCATGCTGCCCCCCTGTGTCCTCCGATGCACTCGCAATCAAAGGTAGAGTTAATGGGCAGGGCATGTGGATGTTCTTAGGCCACTCGACGGTGCATAAATATTTTAAGTGGATTTATGGTAAAAATCCACTCGGGATCGAACTCGGGTCTTCGAGAACGCCAACCGGTGACGCTAACCACTCTGCTACCGCCTCCCCAAGACTGCATGTTTCCCGCATTTTTATTCTTCTCTAACTGTTCCCATTGCCCTCCAAACATTTAACTCACCAGCAAATAAACTCTTAAACCCCTTTTTTCTCAATCTTTTTATTACTGTGATCTGATTTTCTTCTCAATCTTCCTGTATTCTTGATCGTTTGAATCGCACTTTTTCAACCCTTTTCCTCAGCCTTTGATCTCCTCATTTTCTTGATCACTGGTCAGCTTACCTTTCTTTAATGCAACTTTTCTTCTTCATCTAAAGTTCTAAAGCATCTTTTTTTTCTAAATTCTATTATTTTCTTGTACCTATTTTTCTTTCTCCCTCTTCTTGATCTCCCGTTCTCTACTCCTAACCTTTATTTCCCATCTTTTTACCCTATTCTTCCTACATCACAATCTTCTTCTCATCTTCGTTTTCGTGTTCGTCCTCATCTCTTCGTTAATATCACCGCCTTATGATGAAAAGTGCGTCCTTCTCCTCCTTCTGACGTTATACCGGGTGATCACGACCCTAAGGGATGCGCCGATCATTCCGAGACCCCAGTCGTATGTTTGGCACCGTAGGAAGAGGACGTGCACGCGAGGACCTCATGGTATGGGGCGAAAGGGGATGAAAGGCGTGCTTGAAGCTGTTATTTTTATGTATTAAGAATTTTTATTTGATTTTGATTTTATTCATCATTTATTTATTTATACTATCATATTCATTGATTTTCTGAGCGTGTGGAAGACTTTAATTTTTTTTGTTTACCTTTTCTATGCCGATTCTGTCATCTATTTACTCGTATATATATATAAATATATATACGTATATGTATATATATACGTATATATATATATAATATATATATACGTATATATATATATACTAGCCGCAAAGCCGCCCTCCGGGCGGACTTTTTGGCTAGCTCCTGCGGAGGGCTATTAGTGGTGGGCCTTTGGCCCACCACCTGTGTTTGGTGGGCCGAAGGCCCACCAAACACGGACTCTCCAGATAGCCCCTTCTAACTTTCCTGAAATCACGGATGTAGAAATCTATGTATTCCCCCCACCCATTCACTCACCCATTACCCATCACCCCCCACCCATTCACTCACCCATTACCCATCACCCCCCACCCATTCACTCACCCATTACCCATCACCCCCCACCTATTCCCTCACCCATCACCCATCATCCCCAACCCATCACCCCCCACCCATTCACTCACCCATCACCCCACACCCATTACCCATCACCCCACACATTCACTCACCCATTACCCATCACCCTACATCAAGGTTTCCTCAATTCTCGCAACCCACTTTTTTTTCACAATTATCGCTAATAGGCTGCTAAAAAAAAAAAAAAAAAGTGATCGGATCATCTCATAATTGGGCTTAAAACCTTCCCCTGGTCAACCCGGTTCCAAAAATGTGCCATATGAGGTGATTGCGCCACGGGGGACGGAACCTATACCAGACACACACACACACACACACACACACAGACAGACACACTTTCGCTTATATTTACCATTACCCATCACCCCCCACCTATTCCCTCACCCATCACCCATCACCCCCAACCCATCACCCCCCACCCATTCACTCACCCATCACCCCACACCCATTACCCATCACCCCACCCCATTACCCATCACCCCATCAAGGTTTCCTCAATTCTCGCAACCCACTTTTTTTTTCACAATTATTGCTAATAGGCTGCTAAAAAAAAAAAAAAAAAAAACTATCGGATCATCTCACAATTGGGCTTAAAACCTTCCCCTGGTCAACCCGGTTCCAAAAATGTGCCATATGAGTTGATTGCGCCACGGGGGGCGGAACCTATACCAGACACACACACACACACACACACACACACACACACACACACACACACACACACACACACACACACACACACACACACACACACACACACACACACAGACAGACAGACAGACAGACAGACAGACAGACAGACAGAGACACACTTTTGCTTATATTATTATAGATTACCCATCACCCCCCACCTATTCCCTCACCCATCACCCATCCCCCCCAAAACCCATCACCCCCCACCCATTCACTCACCCATCAACCCACACCCATTACCCATCCCCCCACCCATTCACTCCACCCATTACCCATCACCCTACATCAAGGCTTCCTCAATTCTCGCAACCTACTTTTTTCACAATTCTCGCTAATAGGCTGCTAAAAAAAAAAAAAAATGTGATTGGATCATCTCATAAGTGGGCTTATGACCTTCCCTGGTCAACCTGATTCCAAAAATGTGCCATATGAGGTGTTTGCGCCACGGGGGGCGGAACCTATACCACACACACACACACACACACACACACACACACACACACACACACACACACACACACACACAGACAGACACACTTTCGCTTTTATTAATATAAAGAATAGATATATATAGTATATTATATATATATATATATATATATATATATAATATATCTAATATATATATATATATATATTTATATATGCACACACACACACACACACACACACACACACACACACACACACACACACACACACAACACACACATACAGGGTACTCCGTAGTGTAGGGGAAGCACGCTCGGTTCACAACCGAGAAGTCTCGGGTTCGATCCCCGGGCGGAGCGGAAACAGATGGGCTGTTTCCTTAAAACTCGAGCCCCTGTCCACCCAGCAGTGAATGGGTACCGGGTGTTAGCCGGGGTTTGTGACCTGCTCTCCAGGGTGCTGGCTTCGGCCAAAACTAAGCACTAAGGATGAGTGATAAAAATGTTGATATGGAGACGGGGCCATACGAGCGTTGCTCAGGCCCTGTAAAATACAACTAGATTAATACAACTAGATGAATACACACACACACACACACACACACACACACACACACACACACACACACACACACACACACACACACACACACACACACACACATACAACCACACACACACACGTTAAATTCACAAGCCAAAATCCCGCCTTTAACTCCGCCCCGAACCCATTAAGCCCATCAAATACCAAGCTTGAGGCCTTATATCTCGCCCTCAGACGGGAAATTCACACCATCTCTCAGCACAAACTCGCTGGATCGTGCATTTTTTAAGTTCCTATCGAGAGGCGAAGGAGAAAAGGGCGTATACGGCAGGGAGGAGGAGGAAGAAGAGAAGATGGTAAAGAAAATACAGAAGGAGAGGGAGAAACATATGGAAGGGAAGGGGAACTCGCAGAAAGGGAGGGAAAGGGTGAAGTAATTGTTTATTTATCAAAAGTTTCTCTCCAACCAATGCAATATTGAATCAAACTAAGAGCATCGCGGAGGCCAGATTTACATACAGTGATTGGCTTGCATGTAATGATATATTGAACTCTTTCTCGCCTTTCTCAACCACTCACTCACTCTCTCGCTGATTCACTTACTCATTCACTCAATCGCTGATTCACTCCCACTCTCCCACGCATGTATTATTAATCGAACTCAGTCACTCACTCACTCACTCACTCCATGTAACACACACACATACACACACACACACACCGCGCGATGGTCAGTTTGATAACGTGCTGGTCTCCCAGTCTGTGGGTAGGCGGTTCGAATCCTCGCGCTCCCAGGGATTTTTCACTGACAAACTCGGGCGTTTACTGTCCCCCTTGAGCAAGGGAATTGAGGTGTGTGGTGTGTGAGGTCCCAGGATTGCCCAAAGATCGGTAATAATGAGCTCCAAGCTCGCACTGAGAGGGTGAAAACTGGCGATCGCGAGCCAGCTCGCGTGGACAAGACCGTGGGTGAATAACACACACACACACACAAAAAAAAAAATTGATTGATTGATTCAAGGAAATCCCTGAAGGCCTCGCAAGCATTCATGTGCATGTCATTCACTTATTGGCTTTAGGAATGGCCTGTAGAGGGCTGGAAGGAGGGAAAGACGGAGAGAGGATGTTTATGGCTGTAAGGAATTAATTTTGGTGCGATTTACAACTTGTAAGGACAATCGCAGAGACACAAGGAGAAAGTCTTGATGAAGTGACTGGTGTGAGGCAACTGAGGAAAAGTCGTGGTCTAGTGGCATAACCTGACCCAGACAACACATGCCCGTAGGCGAACAGGGTCGGGTTGCCGGGTACCCTACATGTCACCACTACATACCTCCCCTCCTTGAAAAAGAGCCGTCCCCACACGTTCACGAAGGCACATGGGGTCATGAACAAAATATAATGAATACATTACATAATTGCCAGTTACGATACATAGACAATATTCAATCATTGGGGGCACAAGCCGGGGGGCACGTCGCCACGCCCACCCTTCGACGCCACTCCCGGGGGTCACCACGCGCGAGTCTCCATGCAGGCTCCCTTCCCATACCAAGCAACTCTCGACAAGAAGCATCAACTTGCCTCAGCCACGAGCCTTGTGGGCTAGGGTACGCCATATAACAAAAATTCTTTTTCTCAACTTTGGCATACCATTTTCCTATGTAAAATGGAATTCTAAGACGATTTTATCTCCTTCCATTTTTGCATTTGAGCAATTCTTACTATGCAGAATCGCACTTTTATATTGCACCCTTATCGAATAATGCTTAAATGAGTACGCAGTGTCCGGTTGGTCCTGTTTATTACATCATGCACCAGTATGAGTTCCAAATGACTAGCGTGGTAAGCTCTTTCTGATCAGTTGGTTCATCAGGCACTAAATCACAGTGTCACAGCCTCTGCGCTGGCCTAGAACGTGTCCATCATGTCCTTCTTAGACCTGAAGCAGGGCATGGTCTCCCGGTGGTGGGCCCGAGCCTGGATGAACCCGTCTCTGGCCTGCTGCCCCACCACTGCTGCCGCTGTCTCTGTCACCTGCTTCACGACTCTTTCGGTGCTCTGAGTGTGGATAGAGAACTCCGGAACCTCGTACGGCTTGACCAGGATCTCTTGGATCTGATCTCCGGACAGTGAACAGGTGAATGCCGGCTCGTGCACCTGGCCAGGCTGCCAGCTGATCAGTGTCTGCAAGCTGGTGGCTGACAAGTTCAGCTTGGGTGTGATGCGAGGTCTTACACTGGTGTCCCCATACTCCTCGCCAGCCCTCAGCTTCAAAATCTGGGTCACGGCAAACCTGCGGTCGTCCTCACTCTGACTCGCCATCAGCGAGAGGAGGACACATTCTGAGTGTGCGAACCATGCTCCTGTCCGCACGTAGAAGGTCACAGCTGTTTGGACCTTCTTGGGCTGCGACCTCATCACTCTGAGCTGCGTGAGGATGTGCTTGGGCCGTCCTTTAGTCTGTGGTGAACCTTGATGTCGTAGTAGAGTTTGAAGTACACCTGCAGGCAACACTTGACTAGGATTTCCAGGGTGTTCAGTTATTTGCAAGTCAGTCCATGCTTTCGTCCAATGTACACGAGCGACTGGCTGTGTAGCATCTGGAGCTGGACACCTTGCACACTTGATCTCCTGCAGCTCGAACGGGGGAGAATGGGGGGGCCCCCCGGGGGGGGGGGGGGGGGGGGT
>JACEEZ010019731.1:5000-39431 GCA_016584305.1 Chionoecetes opilio
ACCCGTTGTACTTAGTCGTATTTCGTTATGTGAGAAGACCCGTTGTACTTAGTCGTATTTCGTTATGTGAGAGGACCCGTTGTACTTAGTCGTATTTCGTTATGTGAGAAGACCCGTTGTACTTAGAAACAATAACACCAATAGTAATAATGATAATAATAATAATGATGCTAATAATAATAATAATAATAATAATACTAACAACAATATGAAGGTGATGATGAAAGGGGAACAACAACAACAACAATAATAATAGTAATAACAACAACCAAAACAATAACATATATAATGCGATAGATAAATACAAATCGCCCCTAACACCGCCAAATGGACAGGTCAACCTTTACTTGCACCACCATTAATAGCTCCTTTCTGTCCTCACACGGTGCCGTTAACCCCTCACGCCCTTTACACATCTACCCTGTATAACCTGTGTGTGTCTGTATGTACGAGTATGTGTCATCATGTGCTACTTATACATGAAGCGGCGGACAGACAAAAAAATATATTAATAAAACTAATATTCTTGTCATGTGGATATATAAAAAAAATCAACTTTCCAAAAATGGTGTGTGTGTGTGTGTGTGTGTGTGTCTGTGTCTGTGTGTGTCTGTGTGTGTGTGTGTGTGTGTGTGTGTGTGTGTGTCTGTGTGTGTGTTGTGTGTGTGTGTGTGTGTGTGTGTGTGTCGATCCAACAAGGCCACCACTTAAATGCCTTTTTCTGCATAATGTGTTTAAAAAAGGACATACTTCAATTACTTTTTTCTTATTATTGTTAGAGCAGCTAAATGGTTTTGTGTGTGTGTGTTGTTAGTGTGGTGTGTGTGTGTGTGTGTGTGTGTGTGTGTGTGTGTGTGTGTGTGTGTGTGTGTGTGTGTGTGTGTGTGTGTGTGTGTGTGTGTGTGTGTGTTGTGTGTGTGTGGTGTGAGAGAGAGAGAGAGAGAGAGAGAGAGAGAGAGGAGAGAGAGAGAGAGAGAGAGAGAGAGAGAGAGAGAGAGAGTGTATGTGTTTGAGAGAGAGAGAGAGAGAGGGTGTGTGTGTGTGTTTGAGAGACAGAGAGAGAGAGGGAGTGTGTGTGTGTGTTTGAGAGAAGAGAGAGAGAGGGTGAGAGAGAGGAGAGAGAGAGAGAGAGAGAGAGAGAGAGAGAGAGAGAGAGAGAGAGAGAGAGAGGAGAGTGAGTGTTTGAGAGAGAGAGAGAGAGAGAGAGAGAGAGAGAGAGAGAGAGAGAGAGAGAGAGAGAGGAGAGAGAGAGAGAGAGAATGTGTTTGAGAGACAGAGAGAGAGAGAGAGAGAGGGAGTGTTTGTGGTGTGTTCATGTGGTGAGTCATACACACTACTATTACTACTAATACAGCTTTACTCAGAACCCGAAGCCCACGATACACTCAGGGGGGAAGGGAGGGGGGGGGTAGGATGGTGGGGGGGGGATTCACAGCTGACTGCTCTACCCTCCAAAACACTGATGCTATTACCACGTGTTACCTTCGAACCTCAACCTCTTTATTATCATCATTACTATTATTGTTAATATTATTATTATTATTATTATTATTACATTATTATCATTATTATTGTTACTATGAGTTTTTTACAAAGACAATTATCTTCTTGTTGTAATCGTTGCATTGTTATTATTATTGTTATTCGTATTGTCAGTGGTATTCATAGTAGTAGTAGTAGTAGTAGTAGTAGTAGTAGTAGTAGTACTAGTAGTAGTAGTAGTAGTAGTAGTAAAAGTGTAGTAGTAGTAGTAATAGTAGTAGTAAAAGTAGTAGTAAAAGTAGTAGTAGTAGTAGTAGTATAATTAGTAGTAGTAAGATAATACAGTAGTAGTAGTTAGTAGCAGTAGCAGTAGCAGTAGCAGTAGCAGTAGTAGTAGCAAGTAGTAGTATAGTAGTAGTAGTAGTAGTAGTAGTAGTGGTAACATCTGGTACGTACAAATGCATATAGCTTACACACACACACACACACACAAGAGTGATTGGGAGTGACGGCTGCAGGAGGCATTGAGATTTGAGACGTGGGAGGAGGGGATGGAGAGGGGAATGCAGAGGGGAAGCGTGGAGGGAGGGGGAGGGAATGAAGGAGGGGAGGGAATGAAGGAGGGGAGGGAGAGGGGAAGGAGGGGGAATGCAGAGGGGAAGCATGGAGGGAGGGGGAGGGAATGAAGGAGGAGGAATGAAGGGAGGGGAAGAAGAGTGAGGGGAAGGGAATGTAGATGATGTGAAGGAGGGGAGATGAGGGGAAGAAGGGAGGGGAGATGAGGGGAAGGGAATGCAGAGAGGAAGCAAGGAGGGAGGGGAGAAGGGAATGAAAGAGGGGAAGAAGGGAGGGGAGAAGGGGAAGAAGGGAGGGGAAGGGGAGTTTGGAAGGAAGGAAGCGCAGTGACTGACCTCCACATAAGAAAAAAAGATAACAAAAAAAGGGGAGGAGGATGCAGATACTCTTGTGATGGTGTTGTGGTGTTGTGGTGGTGTGGTGTTGGTGGTGTTGTGGTGGAATGTGGTGGTGGTGTGGTGTAGTGTGTGGTGGTGGTGGTGTTGATGGTGTGGTGTTGTTGTGGTAGTAGTGGTGGAGTGTGGTGGTGGTGTTGATGGTGTGGTAGTGGTGGAGTGTGGTGGTGGTGGAGTGTGGTGGTGGTGGTGTGGTGGAGTGTGGTGGTGGTGTTGGTGGTGGTGGTAGTGTGTGTTGATGGTGTGGTAGTGGTGGCATAGAGGTGGTGTTGTGGTACAGAAGTGTGGTAGTGGTGGTGACGAAAATGGTACGGTGGTACTGGTGGTGGTTCAGTAGGTGGTGATAGTAGTGTTGTTATAGGGCCATATTCAAGAATTTTTCTCCACCCGTTGTGTCGGTTTTTGGTATACAAGAATCAAAATACGACGCGACGCGTCGAGCTCAGGGGTGGAGGTAATGTCAGCTGATTCCCGACAACTTGCACATCCCCCCTTCACCCCGCTCTCCACTCATTCCATCGTATTTCTTCCCAGACCATTACAGGAGAGTTTTCAACACAACCGAGAGTAACATTCATACCTTGTGAATGCACACGTGTCATCATTAAGGTAAAATCTGGTCCAGGAGGCCTTATATAGGTGTGTGAACTTGTGAGGAAGCCAGGCGGCGGCGGGAGGGTGGAGGGCAGCCATTGTGTGGAGCAGTGGTGGCGGGCCGTTCAAATGTACTCGCACGCATCACTCAGGCCAATTTTTTCTGCACCAACGCCTCAGACAAGTGGCGAACACTAACTAACTTAGCTATTATTTTAATGTCAGAAATGATAAATTTCACTAGTAAAATGTATTAGATATGTATAAAACAGTCAAAATACTGATGCCGCTTTGGGCTCGCTTGTGTTGGTACGCCTGTCAAATATCCACCAGTCGGGGCAGTTCTTGTAGATGAGACCAGTGGAGGTACGACGGTGGAAAATCTCCACCGGCCGGGATTTGACGAGCATTCTTGAATATAGCCCATAGTGTGTGTTAGTGGTAGTAGAGGAGTGCGGTAGTGATGTGGTGGTGGTGGTGTTGTGGTACAAAGTGTGGTAATGATGGTGGTAGAGGAGGGTTGTGATATGGTGGTGGTGATGTTGGTGGTAGAGCGGCGGTGGTGATGGTGTTGGTGGTGGTATAGGAGGGTTGGTTAGGCAGGAGACTCAATATTTCACAGCGACCTGCTCGTCACCTCAGGGCCATCACACACACACACACACACATAGGGAATAAATAACAAAAACCAAACAGAAAATTGAAAACTGAAATGCAACAGTCTAGGCTAACTGGGGGCGTGATGAATTATTTTATTTTATTTATTATTGATTTTACTGTGAAGGATACCATGTGTAATACACACACACACACACACACACACACACACACACACACACACACACACACACACACACACACACACACACACACACACACACAGGTTTATATATTCTTCACAATGAATAGTTATGATGAAGATAAACATGAAAGAAAATATGACAGGGATTTAAGTATCATCTCAGATTACATACCTAGCCTGCCTCTCTCTCTCTCTCTCTCTCTCTCTCTCTCTCTCTCTCTCTCTCTCTCTCTCTCTCTCTCTCTCTCTCTCTCTCTCTCTCTCTCTCTAAACACACACACGCACCATTAATAAACCTAAACAAAAATGTATCTATACTTTGCTACATGGATATATATACAAACACACACACACACACATTAGTAATAACATGTGAGTGTATGTGTGAGTGTATGTGTGTGTATATGTGTGTGTGTGTGTGTGTGTGTGTGTGTGTGTGTGTGTGTGTGTGTGTGTGTGTGTGTGTGTGTGTGTGTGTGTGTGTGTGTGTGTGTGTGTGTGTGTGTGTGTGTGTGTGTGTGTGTGTGTGTGTGGGTGGTGTGTGGTGGGTGGGTGTGTGTGTGTGTGTGTGTGTGTGTGTGTGTGTGTGTGTGTTGTGTGTGTGTGGTGTGTGTGTGTGTGTGTGTGTAAGGGATAGAAGGGGGGGTAGGGGGGTTAAGACCAGCCACTAAGGTAGAGTGTGACACCTTAACCACAAGAATGACACCCCCCTCCCCATCTATCCCCCCTGCCTTACCTTACCTCACCCATTCAAGTCTGTCCCACCCGCCACCACTACCATCACCATCACAACCATTGCCATCACCATCACCACCACCACCACTACAACCCTCGCTACCATCACCATCACAACCATTGCCATCACCATCACCTCCATCACTACCACCACTACCATCATCGCTACCGCCACCATCACCAGTACCATCACCATCACCTCCATCACTACCATCATCGCTACCGCCACCACCACCACTACCATCGCCATCACCACCTCCTATATCCAAATACAACCCTAAAACCTCATAGAGAGAGAGAGACTAAAAAAAAAACATCGAAAAATAGATAAATTATGTGTGTATGAGAGATAGAGATAGAGAAAGAGAAAGAGAGAGAGAGAGAGAGAGAGAGAGAGAGAGAGAGAGAGAGAGAGAGAGAGAGAGAGAGAGAGAGAGAGAGAGAAGAGAGACTAACAAAAAATAAATAACTGAGATCAACAGCTAGACAAACAGATAAAGTGTGTGTATGAGAGAGAGAGAGAGAGAGAGAGAGAGAGAGAGAGAGAGAGAGAGAGAGAGATTTCTGATATTTGATATTCTATTGGCCAATTGATATTTACATTTAATATACATTTACATAAATTAAAGCCTATAGTCTAAGTCCAAGTGAGACAACATACATACAGACAGACAGACGTAGAAGAGGGAAAAGGAGTGAGGGGAAAGGCGGTGTTTCCCCTTCCCTTTAAGAAGAGCCACACCCCTTTAGAAACCCCTCACTCAACAGAGGGAGAGGGGAGGGGCAGAGGGGGGAAGGAGGGAGGGAAACGAGGGGAGACAGGTAGGGGAAGGAGGTAGGGAAACGAGGGGAGACAGGTAAGGAAAAGGGGAGGGGAAGAGAGGGGAAGGAGGGAGGGAAACGAGGGGAGACAGGTAAGGAAAAGGGGAGAAAAAGAAACATTAAAGTAAGACACGAAGAGTATTTGGAGAAGGGGGGAGGGGAAATAAGGGGAAAAGAGGGGGAAGGAAAGAGGGGACTGACATTCATCCAGTATTGACTTTGGGGAGTAAGTGAGCCTCCCCAATAGGCCTCTAACACTCCTTTCCCCTCATTTCCCCTCCTACTACCCTCACCCATCCTTCGTCACGACACCTCTCTCTCTCCCCTCGTCTGCCACAGGTAATATGGGTGAGGGGACTGGGAGAGGGGAAAGAGGGGAGGTAGAGGTGACTCACTACACACACACACACTAAACACACACACACACACACACACAGACACACACGCACACACACACGTACACACACGTACACACACACACGTACATACATACACACACACAAGACACACACACACACACACACAAGACACACACACACACGTACACACACACGACACACGTACACACACACACACACACACACACACACACACACGTATATACATACACACACACGTACACACACACAAGACACACACACACACACGTACACACACACACACACACGTACACACACTAAACACATACACACACACTACACACACACACACACACACACACTACACAGACACACGACACACAGACACATGACACACGACACACACACACGTACACACACACACACACACACACACACACACACACACACACACGACACACGTACACACACACACACACACACGTACACACACACACACACGTACATACATAGAAGCCCTAACGTGTCTCCTTTACTTTTCTTCATTATTCATTTCATTTCATATGCACGGGGATGTTGTGCAATTCTTTTTTTATTACTATATTTTTCTAGAAGTTCTTTTCACTTTTCTTTTTCTAGGCAGACGAACTAACAAATTATACACTTTTTTTTTTCCCCACTTTTTTTTGTCCAGCTTTTTTTTTTCATTTCTTTTAGTCGTGTCTGGTTTTTCTTTCTTTTTCTTTACAATATCTACACTAAAATGAAATATCAGTCAAGGTATTACGACAGGAGGGACGGAAAAATGCAATACATAGACTATAGATAAATAAATAAATACACTTGTTTATTGTGTTCTTTCCACCTGTGGCACGAGCAGAATACCTGTGTAAGAGTGAGAGAGAGAGAGAGAGAGAGAGAGAGAGAGAGAGAGAGAGAGAGAGAGAGAGAGAGAGAGAGAGAGAGATGAGAGAGGGGAGAGAGAGAGAGAGAGAAGAGAGAGAGAGAGGAGAGAGAGAGAGAGAGAGAGAGAGAGAGAGAGGAGAGAGAGAGAGAGAGAGAGAGAGAGAGAGAGAGAGAGAGAGAGAGAGAGAATGTTAATAAAGTTAATGAAGCATTCCACAGGTATATATGAGGTGTTTTTTTCCCCCTTGGCCAGTCCTTTGTGATGTAAAAAATAAATTTCTATATATATAATTAAAGAGATGCGACGGGAGGCTGATGAGAAAAAAAAGTCAAGATACATAATATACATACTAGAAACGTATATTAAGTGTGTGTGTGTGTGTGTGTGTGTGGTGTGTGTGTGTGTGTGTGTAGCAATAAGGATGAAGATGAGATACAGGAAGGAAAATGATGAGGAGGAAGAAAAGTGAGGATGATGAAAATGAGGATGATGAAAATGAGGAGGAAAATTAGATTGATGAAAATGAGGAAGAGGAAAATTAGGTTGAGGAGGGAGAAAAATTATGTAAATCAGCATGAAAATAAGGTGGAGGGAGGAAAATGTGGATGAAAATAAGGATGAAAATGAGGAAGATGTTGAGGAAAAGGAGGAGGGAGAGGGAGGAGGAGGTAAGGTACTTTGCCAGGTGAAGGTAATTAGTAGGTAGGTAGGGTAGGGTAGGGTAGGGTAGGGTAGGGTAGGGTGGGTAGGTAGGTAGGTAGGTAGGTAGGTAGGTAGGTAGGTAGGGTGGGTAGGTAGGTAGGTAGGTAGGTAGGTAGGTAGGTAGGTAGGTAGGTAGGTAGGTAGGTAGGTAGGTAGTAGGTAGGTAGGGTAGGTAGGTAGGTAGGGTAGGGTAGGGTAGGGTAGGGTAGGGTAGGGTAGGGTAGGGTAGGGTAGGGTAGGTAGGTAGGTAGGTAGGTAGGTAGGTAGGTAGGGAGGTAGGTAGGTAGGTAGGTAGGTAGGTAGGTAGGTAGGTAGGTAGGTAGGGTAGGTAGGGTAGGGTAGGGTAGGGTAGGGTAGGTAGGTAGGTAGGTAGGTAGGGTAGGTAGGTAGGTGGTCAGAAGGGTTGCAAGACACTCCCTATGAACACCAAAGATTCCAAGATTGCGTTATGTAACGGAGTGGTGGTGGTGGTAGTGGTGGTGGTGGTGGTAGTGGTGGCGGTGGTGGTGATGGTCAAGGTGTGGTAGAAAGGTAGGGAGGAGTGGTAAGTATCCTCGTTATAATAGTTCCTCGTTATAATAGTTCCTCGTTATAGTATATTATGTAATGTTATGTTATATAGTATAGCATAATAGTATTTCCTCCTCCTCGTTACTACCTGGCATGGGTGAATCCCTCTTTAGTATGTACGTGGTGTAGGTATAGGTAAGGCCCTTTAATGAAGTGGCGTATGAGTGGTGGTGGTGGTGGTGGTGGTGGTGGTGGTGGTGTAGTAGTGTAGTAGTAGTAGTAGTAGTAGTAGTAGTGGTGGTGGTGGTGGTGGTGGTGGTGGTGGTGGTGGTGGTGGTGTGTGGTGGTGGTGGTGGTGGTGGTGGTGGTGGTGGTGGTAGTAGTAGTAGTAGTAGTAGGTAGTAGTAGTAGTAGTAGTAGTGTAGTGGTAGTGGTGGTGGTGGTGGTGGTGGTGGTGGTGGTGTGGTGGTGGTGTGGTGGTGGTGGTGGTGGTGGTGGTGGTGGTGGTGGTGGTGGTAGTAGTAGTAGTAGTAGTAGTAGTAGTAGTAGTAGTAGTAGTAGTAGTAGTAGTAGTAGTGGTGGTGATAGTGGTGGTGGTGGTAGTACACTCTTAGAAAAAAAGGGTAGAAAAAGGGTATTTGTAGTGATGAAATACTGCTACCCTTTTTCTACCCTTACAAATATACCCTTTCGGATGGACGCAAATATACCCTTTTCCAACCCCCTCGTCTAAAAAGGGTAGATAAAGGGTAGAGAAAGGGTATAATCGGCAGCATCTACCCTCCAGCCTGGACATAGGGTTTAAAAAGGGTAGTGATGGTGCGATGTAACAATTCTACCCTTAATATACCCCTTATTTCTGAGAGTGTAGTGGTGTGGTAGACAGGAAGGGAGAGTGGTATGCGTCCGTGTCCTTGTTACTACCTAGCGTGGGTGAGTCCCTCTTTAGTAGGTACGCGGTGTAGGTAAGGCCCTATAATTACGTGGCGTATGAGTAGTGGGGGTGGTCGTGAGAGAGAGAGAGAGAGAGAGAGAGAGAGAGAGAGAGAGAGAGAGAGAGAGAGAGAGAGAGAGAGAGAGAGAGAGAGAGAGAAGAGAGAGAGAGATGGGAGAGAGAGAGAGAGAGAGAGAGAGAGAGAGAGAGAGAGAGAGAGAGAGAGAGAGAGAGAGAGAGAGAGAGAGAGAGAGAGAGAGAGAGAGAGAGAGAGAGAGACTAACCCCCAAAAAAGTGGTGGTGGTGGTAGTAGTGGTGGTGGTCAGGGTGGTAGTAGTAGTGGTGGTAGTAGCAGTGGTAGTAGTGGTGTAGTGGTAGTAGTAGTAGTAGTAGTAGTAGTAGTAGTAGTAGTAGTAGTAGTAGTAGTAGTAGTAGTAGTAGTAGTAGTAGTAGTAGTAGTAGTAGTAGTAGTAGTAGTAGTGGTGGTAGTAGTGGTAGTAATGGTGGAGAAGGGGGACGTGGTGGTGGTACTGATAGTAGAGTGGTGGTAGTAGTAGTATAGTAGTGGGGGAAGGGGGACGTGGTGGTAGTAGTGGTAGTAGCATTAGTAGCAGTGGTAGTGGTAGTGGTAGTGGTAGTAGTAGTAGTAGTAGTAGTAGTAGTAGTAGTAGTAGTAGTAGTGGTGGTGGTGGTGGTGGTGGTGGTGGTGGTGGTAGTAGTAGTGGTCGCGCCCTTCCATCATGTGGCGTGGCCGTATTGGAGACGTTCATAGCCACGCACCACACGAGGACCGGTGACTTATCTAGCTACCCAGTGCTCCTCCCAGTTACTAGGCAGTGCAGGTAACCCATTGTAACCCAGCGTAGGGGAGGACCTCGTAATGAGCGGGAGGAGTAGAGGCTGGGCACGCGGGCATGGCTTGTCTCAGGAAAAGTTACTCATACTCGCCGCACGTTAACCCCTTGAGGCCCAGATCCCCCAGAACGTAATTTCCATTGTAATTTGACCACCATTAGACGATTTTTAATGAATATAAGCAATATTTTATAGATATGACCTGTTTCATACCCTTGTCGACTTATTAATTTGGTATATTTAGCTACCTTTCGTAATTTTATGGATCGACAACAGTTTTTTTATAGCAAAGGAAAGATCTGGGCGTGAAGGGGTTATGTTTGCGAAAATGGGGCCCCCTTCACTCCCCTCTTCCGAACGCACGGGATTGTCTGAGGTGTTGGGTGAGAATGCCTTACTTCATGTTCCGCCCTAAAGCCCCAACAGCCAACACCTCAGGCAATCCCGTGTGTTCGGAAGGAAGGAGTGAGGGGGCCCCATTTTCGCCAGCTTAACGTGCGGCGAGGAAACATAGAGTACCCGATAATGAAAGTGTCCCCCTTGTGTCAAAGTGAAGCCGTTTGTTTACATTACGAGTTCCTCCCACCAGAAAATGTGAATCAAAGCCCTAATTATGAGGTTACAGGGAGTTTCGTACACAAGTTGTTTCGTACCCAGGTTTCGTTAGTTGTTTCGTACATTGATTTTGAGTTTTTTCGTACATACCTGGTGTCGTTTCGTAACTCTAGTAGTCAAGTTCAACTCTGAGCTGAGTGTACGAAACGACTATGGTTTCATATAGACTACGAAACAACTTTTTGGTGTACGAATCTACTGGTGTACGAAACAACTTGTGTACGAACTGACTGCGCCCTAATTATGATTCTCAATGAAATATGTGTATAAGACCAGTGTGTCCCGAGGTAAAGTTGTGGTACTATATAGGCAACCTGCAACACGGGACAAACACAAGCTCCGTGGCAGGTGGTGGTGTGGTGTGGTGGTGTCTGGTGTGGTGTGTGGTGGGTGGTGTGTGGTGGTGTGGTGTGGTGGTGTGTGGTGTGGTGTGTGGTGGTGTGTGTGTGGTGTGTGTGGTGTGGTGTGTGATGTGGTGTGGTGGTGTGGTGGTGTGAGGTGTGTATGTGATGTGGTGTGGTGGTGTGTGGTGTGGTGGTGTGTGGTGTGGTGGTGTGTGGTGTGGTGTGTCTCGTGAGTCATGTAAAGCCTGCCGCCGCACCACCTGTCCACCTGTCAGCAAGGGTGTTGGTGAGTAAGGTGATGCTTAAACGATGTATTGCACGTCACCTAGATGCGTGCTGTCAGGCGGGGTCATGCGTGCATCAGCTACCTGCCCATGAGGTCACGCCCTAGGTCACGCAGCGGTCCCAGTCATGAAGCTATAATGGTAATTTACCATTTATAGCTCCATTGTCCCAGAGGTGTCCTGCCCCCCACCCTGACACGGTGATGGTCACCACCCCTCCCCCTCCCGCGACACTCCCCCCCACCCAACAACCACCCCACCCAAGGCTGTAACACGTACTAAATACCCTGTTACATAAGAACATAATAAAAAAAGGAAGCTACAAGAGGCCGTGAGACCTACATGAGGTAGTTCATGTTACTTAACACTACCTACAACCACCTTTCATCCCCAACCATGAATTTATCCAGACTCCTTTTAAGACCCCGAATACTAAATACCCTCTGTACCCTCCCACCCCGTTAGGACTAATGCCTAAGAACACATTTGTAAATAATTATATAATATATGTACTTCTAAAGGTATGGCAATAAAGTAACTAAATTAGAAGAAAAAAACTAAACCCCCAAAGCAGCATTTTGAATACCCTCTACCCTCGGCATCTAAATACCCTCTGTTCCCCCCCCACCCCCACCCCCAAAGCAGCATTGTGTACTCACCAAACTCGATGAAGTCCGAGACGGTCTTCTCGCGGCGCAGGGAGGAGTTGGTGCACTCGTCGTAGAGCACCAGCAGCACGTCCAGCAGCGTCTCCACGGAGAAGCTCTGCAGCCCCCCAGCCTCACCCGGCCCCGCCAGGAACAGCCGCTCCAGCTCCTGCAGGCGGTGCTCGGCGGCGCTGCCACCGCTGCTGCTGGTGCTGGTGCTGGTGCTGGGCGCGGCAGAGGTGGTAGGCGCGAGGTCCACTGTGCTCTTCTCTTCACCACCACTACTTCCTCCTCCTCCTCCTCCACCTCCTCCACTACTAGTTCCTCCTCCTCCTCCTCCTCCTCCGCTACTAGTTCCTCCTCCTCCTCCCGCATCCTCCTGCCCGTCGCCCATCATCGGGAGGGCGTGGTGTCCTTAGCTAATAATGTCAACACACTCACGCGACACGCACGCATGCACGGAAGAACTGGTTACACTTAAGGCGCCATGTGAGGCCGGGGTGGGCGGGTGGGCGGCGGGCGGGCGCGTCACCTGCCGGGCATCTCTGTGGACCAGCCAATGTGCCGCGGCGCCACAATCACACCACCACAGCACGCCACACACCAACCCGCGGCGCTACACCACAACACTGAATCACCCACCGCCTTCACCACACACACACACACACACACACACACACACACACACGCACGCACACACGCCAACTAATAAACAAACAAACGGTGCAGCAGGTACTGAATGGCGGACTTGCACGGTTATGACATTAATCAATTCTATATATTTCCTTCTCCCACTCAAGACGAGGAACTCAACACAACTATATCATAATTCACGCAGCGGTGGTGGTGGTGACGGTGGTGGTGGTGGTGACGGCGGCTGAGCAAAGCGTGGGACGTGGATGAAGGCACATGAGGAGTAACAACAAGAGTGGTGGTGGTGGTTAGTAACGTAACACACGCCCCCCTGGTCACAAGTCCCCCCCAGTAAGGGCACTGAGGTTACTGGTGGTGGTGGGACGCTGCTGTATGGGTGCTGCTGCTCCCTGGGTGGCGCCGGGCACAGCTGGACCACCTCTGCTGCATTGCCAGGTGGTGGTGGGGGGGGGGGGGAGAGAAAGAAAAGAATCGTTAGAATGGACGTATACCTCTAGTGACCCCACCCCCCCCCCCATTCACCATAACCCCTCCTGTTTGGGCCTCACAACAGGACATCCCTCTCTCTCTCCTCTCTCTCCAATCTGTCTTCTCTCTCGTACTCTCTCTCTCTCCTCTCTATTTTTTTGAGAATCTGAATCTGAATCTCTCCTCAAAGTATTGAATCTGAATCTGAATCTCTCTTCTCTCTCTCTCTCTCTCCTTATGAAGAATAGTAATAGATAGTATTATGAAGGAAGAACAGTTATATATACAAGGTCGAAATACTATCACACACTTGTAAGGGGAAATAAAATATTGATATAAAGAAATAAAAATATAAGGTGACACCCAAACCCCTGAGTACAAGTTGTCTTTGAAAGTGATCATAGAGGACTTCTGTGATGATAAAACTAATAACAATAACAATAACCAATATTATATACACAGCACACCACTACTACTGTTGATACTACTACTACTGCTGCTGCTACTACTACTACTATTACTGGATTTTTTTTACTGCTACTGCTACTACTACTGCTACCACTATTACTGCTACTGCTACTACTACTACTACTACTACAACTACTGTGTTAAAAAGTTCCCCCTTCATCTTTATCCACATCGTCCACTCAAAATAGCATATTTATCAGCAGTGATCATCCGGTACGAGAGAGAGAGAAGAGAGAGAGAAGGGAGAGAGAAGAGATGAGAGAGGAGAAGAGAGAGAAGAGAGAGGAGAAGAGAGAGAGAGAGAGAGAGAGGAAGAGAGAGAGAGAGAGAGAGAGAGAGAGAGAAGATGAAGAGAGAGAGAAGAGAGAGAGAGAGAGAGAGAGAGAGAGAGAGAGAGAGAGACCACATCAGTGCCAAACCGAGGCCGCTGACCCGAGGATACCACCACCAAACACACACACACACCTGACATCATCCCTCATACTCAAGCTTTCCACACACAGTCCTGTCTCTCCCAAACACTCAGAAAGCATTTTCTCGACCTTCTATATAAACACACTTAACATTAAGTTACTACCATTTCCACCTTTTTATGTAGTGACTGCCGTACACTTAAAATAATACGTACACATCCCTATTACTCTGTGTGTGTGTGTGTGTGTGTGTGTGTGTGTGTGTGTGCGTGTGCGTGCGTGTGTGTGTGTGTGTGTGTGCTAGTGTGGTGTGTGTGTGTGTCTATGTGTGGGTGTGTGTGTGTGTCTATGTGTGTGTGTGTGTGTATGTGTGTGTGTCTATGTGTGTGTGTGTGTGTGTGTGTGTGTGTGTGTGTGTGTGTCAATCAACCACACAGCAAACACAGCCACACCTATCACCAATCAAGCAATCACGCCTTCCACACTCTCTCTCTCTCTCTCTCTCTCTCTCTCACACACACACACACACTCTCTCTCACTATTCCCTCTGGGGTAATCCGTCACCCTGGGCCTTTTCCATCCGTCCCTCACACGTCACATTTAGCTCACCGTCAAGTAAATAAATATGCCGCAGGTGACAGCAGCAGCGAGCCTTGACGGACGCCGGTGAGCTCTACACTGACGATACATTGATTAAAACTGACAGTGTAATAGTAGTGAAAAAAGTAAAGCTTCAATGCGTCTGTTTGTCTATCTGTCTCTCTCTCTCTCTCAATGTGTATTCCTTCCTCTCTCTCTCTCTCTCTCAATGTGTATTCCTTCCTCTCTCTCTCTCTCTCAATGTGTATTCCTTCCCCTCTCTCTCTCTCAATGTGTATCCTCCTCTCTCTCTCCTCTCTCTCTCATGTGTATTCCTTCCTTCTCTCTTCTCTCTCTCTCTCAATGTGTATTCCTTCCTCTCCTCTCTCTCAATGTGTATTCCTTCCTCTCTCTCTCTCTCTCTCAATGTGTATTCCTTCCTCTCTCTCTCTCTCTCTCAATGTGTATTCCTTCCTCTCTCTCTCTCTCTCTCTCAATGTGTATTCCTTCCTCTCTCTCTCTCTCTCAATGTGTATTCCTTCCCCTCTCTCTCTCTCAATGTGTATTCCTTCCTCTCTCTCTCTCTCTCAATGTGTATTCCTTCCCCTCTCTCTCTCTCAATGTGTATTCCTTCCTCTCTCTCTCCTATCTCAATGTGTATTCCTTCCCTCTCTCTCTCTCAATGTGTATTCCTTCCTCTCTCTCTCTCTCTTCAATGTGTATTTCCTTCCTCTCTCTCTTCTCCTCTCTCTCATGTGTATTCCTTCCTCTCTCTCTCTCTAATGTGTATTCCTTTCCTCTCTCCTCTCTCTCTCAATGTGTATTCCTTCCCTCTCTCTCTCTCAATGTGTATTCCTCCTCTCTCTCTCTTCTCTCTCTCTAATGTGTATTCCTTCCTCTCCTCCTCTCTCTCTATGTGTATTCCTTTCCTCTCTCTCTCTCTCAATGTGTATTCCTTCCTCTCTCTCTCTCTCAATGTGTATTCCTTCCTCTCTCTCTCTCTCTCAATGTGTATTCCTTCCCTCTCTCTCTCTCTCTATGTGTATTCCTTCCTCTCTCTCTCTCTCTCTCAATGTGTATTCCTTCCTCTCTCTCTCTCTCTCTCGTGTATCCTTCTCTCTCTCTCTCTCAATGTGTATTCCTTCCTCTCTCTCTCTCTCAATGTGTATTCCTTCCTCTCTCTCTCTCTCTCTCAATGTGTATTCCTTCCTCTCTCTCTCTCTCTCAATGTGTATTCCTTCCCTCTCTCTCTCTCTCTCAATGTGTATTCCTTCCTCTCTCTCTTCTCTAATGTGTATTCCTTCCTCTCTCTCCTCTCTCTCATCATGTGTATTCACTTCCTCTCTTCTCTCTCTCTCAATGTGTATTCTCTTCCCTCTCTCTCTCTCATGTGTATTCCTTCCTCTCTCTCTCTCTCTCTCTCAATGTGTATTCCTTTCCTCTCTCTCTCTCAATGTGTATTCCTTTCCTCTCTCTCTTCAATGTGTATTCTTCCCTCTCTCATGTGTATCTTCCTCTCTCAATGTGTATTCTTTCCCCTCTCTCAATGTGTATTCTTTCCCCTCTCTCAATGTGTATTCTTTCCCCTCTCTCAATGTGTATTCTTTCCCCTCTCTCAATGTGTATTCTTTCCCCTCTCTCAATGTGTATTCTTTCCCCTCTCTCAATGTGTATTTCCCCTCTCTCAATGGTTTCGCTCTCTCAATGTGTATTCTTTCCCCTCTCTCATGTTATTCCTTCCCCTCTCCAATGTGTATTCTTTCCCCTCTCAATGTGTCTCTTCCTCTCCTAATGTGTATTCTTTCCCCTCTCTCAATGTGTATTCCTTCTCTCTCTCTCAATGTATTATTCCTCTCTCTCTTGCTCTCAATGTGTTTTCCTTCCTCTCTCTCCCAATGTGTATTCTTTCCCTCTCTCATGGTATTCCTCTCTCTCTCAATGTGTATTTTTCCCGTCTCAAGTATTCTTCCCCTCTCTCATGTTATCCCCCTCTCCATGTGTCCTTCCTCCCTCTCTCTGTATTCTTCCCCTCTCTCAATGTGTATACCTTTCCCGCTCATCCACCCACCATGTGTATTCTTCCCCTCTCTCACATGTGTATTCTTTCTCCTCTCTCAATGTTTCTCCCCTCTCTCATCGTGTATCTTTCCCCCTCTCAATGTGTATTTCCCATCTCTCATGTGTACTTCCTTCCCCTCTCTCAGTGTATTCTTTCTCCCCTCCAATGTGTATTCCTCCCCATCCCTCAATGGTATTCCGCAGACTCTCCTCTACGTCAAAGTGTATTCTTGCCCTCGCTCAATGTGTATTCTTTCGACCATCCTCAATGTGTATTTCCCTCTCTCAGATGGTATTCTTTCCCTCTCTCATGTGTATTCTTCCCTCTGCTCAATGGTATTCTATTCCCCTCAATGTGTATTCCGTCCCCTCTCTCAATGGATAATTCATATTCCCTCTTCAATGTGTATTCTTCCCCTCTCTCAGATGTGATTCTTTCCCTGCTTCAATGTGTATTCCTGTCCCCCTCTCAATGGTATCTTCCCTCTCCAATGTATTCTTTCCCTCTCTCAATGTGTATCTTTCCCCTCTCAATGTGTATTCCCCATCTCCAATGGTATCTTCCCACTCTCTCAATGTGTATTCTCCCCTCTCCTCAATGTGTTTCTTCCCCCCCTCTCAATGTGTATTCCTTCCTCCTCTTCTCAATGTGTATTCTTTCCTCACCATCTCAATGTGTATTCTTCCCTCTCATCCTCATGTGTATCCTTCCCTCTCCTCCTTGTAATGGTGTATTCTTTCCCCTCGGTCTCAATGTGTATTCTTCCCTCTCTCAAGTGGGTATTCTTGGCCAGTATAATGAAGGATTCTTCCCTCTCATGTGATATTGTCCCGTCTCAGAGTGATTTTCCTCTCTCAAGTGGTATTCCCTATCAATGTGTATTCTTTCCCTCTCAAGTGTAGTCTTCCCATCTCAAATGGGACTTTCCCCTCTAAAGTGATTTTCCCCCCTTCAATGGATTCTTTCCCTCTCTCTTCTTCCCTTTTAAAATTTTTCCCCCCTTTTCCCAAGTGTATTCCTTCCCCTTTTCCTCAAGTTTTCCTTCCCTTCCCCTCCCCCTTTTTTTTTTTCCCCTCTTAAGGGTTTTTTTTCCCCCCCTCTCAAGTGTTTCCTTCCCTCTCTTTTTTCAATTTTTTTCTTTCCCCCCCCTCAAGTGAATTTTTTCCCCCCCAAGGGGTATTCTTTCCCCCCTCCAAAACTTTTTTTCCCTTTTATTTTCTTTTTCCCCCTTCCCCTTTTTTTTTCTTTCCCCTTCCCAAAGTGATTCTTTTTCCCCCTTTTCAATGTGTTTTTTTTCCCCCCTTCAATGTTTTCTTTTCCCCCTCTCTTTTTTTTCCCCCTTTTCAATTGTATTCTTTCCCTCTCTCAATGGTATTCTTTTCCCCCCCCAATTGTTTTTCCCTTTCTCAATTTTTTTTTTCCCCTCCTTTTAATTTTTTTTTTCCCCCCTCTCAAAGTGTATTTTCCCCCCCCTCAAAGTTTTTTCCCCCCCTTTTTTTCCCCCCCCTCTTTTTTTCCCTCTTTTTATTTTTTTTTTTTTCCTTTTTTTCCCCCCTCCCTTTTATTCTTTCCCCTCTAAAGGGATTCTTTCCCCTTCTATTTTTATTCCTTCCCCTCCTTTTTTTTTTTCCTTTTTTTCCCCCCCTTTTTTTCTTTCCCCCCTTTCCCCATTTTTTTTTTTTTTTTCCTTTTTCTTCCCTTTTAATTTTTCCCCCCTCTTTAAAGTTTTATTTCCCCCCCTTTTTACTTTATTCTTCCCCCTTTTCCAAAGGGGTTTTTTCCCTTTCCCCTTTTCCCTTCTCAATTTTATTTCCTCCCCCTTTTTTCCCTTTTTTTTCCCCCCCCTTTTTATTTTCCTTTCCCCCCCCCCCCAATGGTATTCCTTCCCCCCCTTCAATTTTTTTCTTTCCCTTTTCCCCGTTTCTTTTCCCCCTTCTGTGTTTTTTTTTTTTTTTCCCCCAAAGTGTATTTTCCCTCCTCCTTTATTTTTTCCCCCTTCTTTTTTTCCCTTTTCCCCCTCTTTTTTTTTTCCCCCCCCCAATTTAATTTTTCCCCCCCTCCTTTTTCTTCCCCCCCCTCTCCCCTTTTTTCCCCCTCCCTAAAACCCCCCCCCCCCCCCCCCTCAAATTTTTTCCCCCTTTCCCCTCCTCATGGTTTTTTTCCCCTCCCAAAGTTTTCCCCCCCCCCAATGGATTTTTTTTGGCCCCCCCCGGGGGGGGGCCCCCCCCCCCGGGGGGTTTTTTTTTAAAGGGGTTTTTTCCCCCCAATTTGTATTTTTTCCCCCCCAAAAAAGGGAATTTTTTTCCCCCCAAAAAGGAAAAAAAAATTTTTCCCCCCTTTTTAAATTTTATTTTTAAGGGGGGGGGGGGTTTTTTTTTTTTTCCCCCCAAAAAGGAAATTTTTTTTAATTTTTCCTTCCCTTTCAAGGTTTTTTTTTCCCCCCCGGTTTCCCTTCCCCCCTTTTTTCCCCTTCCCCCCCAAAGTTTTTCCCCCCCTCTCCTTTTTAAGGAAACCCCCCCCCTTTTTTTTTTTTTTCCCCCCCATTTTTTTTTTTTTCTTTTCCCCTCTCCCTTTTTTTCTCCCTCCATTTTATTTCCCCTTTCTTTTTTTCCTTTTTATTTTTTTTAAGTGTTTTTTTTTTTGGGGGAGGGGGGGCCTAAAAACCCCCCCCCCTTTTTTAAAAAGGGGGAAAAAATTGGGTTTAAAAAAAAAAACAAATTTTTAAAAAAAAAAAAAAAAATTTTGGGGGTTTTTTAAAAAAAATGTCTTTTCCCCCCCCCCCTTCTTTAAAAAAACCCCCAAAAAAAAAGAAGGGGGGAAGGGAAGAAGAGGAAGAGGACTACAGTATATGTAAAGTACGAGAGAAGAGAGAGAGAGAGAGAGAGAGAGTAGCGAGAAGAGAGATGAGAGAGAGAGAGAGAGAGAGAGAGAGAGAGACTACAGTATTATGTAAAGTACGAGAGAAGAGAGAGATGAGAGAGAGAGAGAGAGAGAGAGAGAGAGAGAGGAGAGAGAGAGAGAGAGAGAGAGAGAGAGAGAGACTACAGTATTATGTAAAGTACCTTCTGATCCCTTTTAGAATACAAGAATAACAATAATAATAAACGCCAGCTTCAGATGTTTGCCTGTCACCACCACTACTACCATCACCACCACCTTAACCCCCCCCCACCCCTCGTCCAACCTACAGGGGGCACCATCACCATCATCACCACATCGTAAAGGCAACACCACTCAGCTGGCGGCTCAAGATTGTTACTGAGACACCCCCCCCCCCCTCTCTCTCTCTCTCTCTCTCTCTCTCTCTCTCTCTCTCTCTCTCTCTCAAACAGGTGTATCCACTCACACATCACAAGTTTTACTTACGCCTCCATCACCACTCACTCCCTTGTCCCCTTCACCACTTTGGTAATGGTGAAGGTGGTGAAAGTGTTGGTAGAAGAAGGGGGGAGTAAAGAAGGAAGAAGGGGGAGTAAAGAAGGAAGAAGGGGGAGTAAAGAAGGAAGAAGGGGGGAGTAAAGAAGGAAGAAGGGGGGAGTAAAGAAGGAAGGAAGGTGGTAGATGAAGGGGGAGAAAAGAAGGAAGAAAGGGGGAGTAAAGAAGGAAGAAGGGGGGAGTAAAGAAGGAAGGAAGGTGGTGGATGAAGAAGGGGGAGAAAAAAGGAAGAAGGGGGGAGTAAAGAAGGAAGGAAGGTGGTGGATGAAGAAGGGGGAGAAAAGAAGGAAGATAGGTGGTGCTTTTGTCACACTTTGTCCTTAGCAACACCACCTGTCCTCTGCCTCGCCTCACGGGGAAGGTAACACTACATACAACACAGACCAGGTGTTGCTACAGGTAAATGCATCTATTACCACTACCTGAAAGAACCCCCTGCTGTTTTCCTGCCTTAAAAAGTTGATTGAGGTAAAGAAAGGGAAGGGAAAGGTGAGATGATGGAAGGGTACAAGTATGGTCGCTCTTAGAAAGTTGAAGGAAGGAAGGGGAAGAGTGGGATGGTGGAAGGGTAGAAGTATAGTGGCTCTTAGAAAGTTGAGGAAAGGAAGGGAAAGGGAAGGGGTGCTGGTAGGGTAAAGGGTTTAGTGGCCTTAGAAAGCTGAAGAAAGGAAGGGAAGGGAAAGGAAGGGGTGGAATGGTGGAAGGGTACAAGTATAGCGAGCCTTAGAAAGTTGAAGAAAGGAAGGGAAGAGAAGGAAAAGGAAGGGAAGGGAAGGGAAAGGGTGGGATGGTGGAAGGGTACAAGTATAGTGGCCTTTGAAAGTTGAGGAAAGGAAGGGAAAGAGTGGAATGGTGGAAGGGTTTAGTGGGCTTTAGAAAGTTGAAGAAAGGAAGGGAAAGGAAGGGGTGGGTGCTGGAAGGGGTATAGTGTGTTATCATACAAACCCTTGCATACCCTGCCTAGCTTGTCTCGGTCTATATAGGGTGTGTGGCAGCCTGGCAGGGTGAGCTTAGTGGTTGAGTGACATGCCTGGGATTCGAATCTGGATACGTGTTATTATATGGTTCGACAATTATGATTTCACACAAATAAAAAATGAAATATATTGCTTTTTTCTGCTACTTTCATTAATTATCTATCCAGTTTTTTTTTTTCTTCTTCATTCATATCACTGGCATATATTTTTTTATTTTTTTTATTTTTTTATTTCTTATAACTAATGTATTTTTTTTCTTCTTCGGCCTTCATCACTGC
Source organism: Chionoecetes opilio (assembly GCA_016584305.1). NCBI lineage: Eukaryota > Metazoa > Arthropoda > Malacostraca > Decapoda > Majidae > Chionoecetes > Chionoecetes opilio. The sequence goes on from JACEEZ010019731.1 coordinate 25,895, forward strand.
AACATAATATTTCCTTCCACTCCCATTACTTCATTATTTTTTTCCCCTTTACTCCTTCACTGTGGTATATTATTTGCCCTTTTCTTCACCCCATCAATGCAGCTTAATTAATTTGCCTTCCACTTTATTCACTATGGTATAATTTTCCCCTAACCCCATTAACTACTTAACTACTACATTATGTTTTCCCCTTTAATGCTTCATTGTTTTTTCTTCCTTTCCTTCACCTCATCAATGCAGCTTAATTAATGTTTCCTTCCCCTTTATTCACTGCAGCACAATTTTCCTCCTTACCCCATCACTGCAACATATCTTATTATTATTATTATTATTATATCTTTTCCTCTCATCTTCACCATAGCATATCATAGCGTATCATAGCATAGAACCTCCATACCCATAACAATAGACCAAATTTTCCCCCATTCACACATATCACTAAAGTATAATCTACCTTCTCCACATATTATTCCACTTCATACATCCACCACTCCACCACAGCACACATACATAGTCCACCACACTCCACCACTACATTATATTACACAATACCAAATTTTCCCGCATTCCTTGCACTACCATAAAACCCCTAGCAAGTAGTAGTAGTAGTAGTAGTAGTAGTAGTAGTAGTAGTAGTAGTAGTAGTAGTAGTAGCAGCAGAAGTAGTAGCAGTAGTAGTAGTAGTAATAGTAATAGTAATAGTAATAGTAGTAGTAGTAGTAGTACACACACACACACACACACACACACACACACACACACACACACACACACACACACCGTAAAACAGCAAGTAGTAATAGTAATAGAAGTAATGGTACAAAATATAATATACATACATCTATTAACATATCAGAAACACCTCTTATATAGTAATAATTATCCTAGTCACTCCAGTCCCTTCACGTCATTCTAACACTACAATAGACTACCACCATCACCACCACTACCACTAATAATAACAATGACGGAGGCTATTAGGTAAAAGCTTTGAGAGAGAGAGAGAGAGAGAGAGAGAGAGAGAGAGAGAGAGAGAGAGAGAGAGAGAGAGAGAGAGAGAGAGAGAGAGAGAGAGAGAGAGAGAGAGAGAGAGAGAGAGAGAGAGAAGAGAGAGAGAAAGGTAGGAAAAACTCTACAAGCTCATACCAGCAATTTCCGCAGGTGGTGGGAAGTTGTGTGTGAGAGAGAGAGAGAGAGAGAGAGAGAGAGAGAGAGAGAGAGAGAGAGAGAGAGAGAGAGGAGAGAGAGAGAGAGAGAGAGAGAGAGAGGAAAGAATAGAGAGGGAGGAAAGGAAAGTAAGGTGAGGGAAGGTGTGTTAGGTAAAGGCTGCAAAAGGCCGTGACCATAACCAAGCTTATCTGACTCAACCTATCTGCCCCCTCCCCTAAAACACACACACACACATACACATACACAAAACACACACACATACACATACACAAACACACACACATACACACAGACGTTCCTTAATCCAACCATTCCTCTGAAAATCACTACAACTGGTGAGTGATTAGAGAGAGATGTAAAAATAATGGGGAGAGAGAGAGAGAGAGAGAGAGAGAGAGAGAGAGAGAGAGAGAGAGAGAGAGAGAGAGAGAGAGAGAGAGAGAGAGAGAGAGAGAGAGAGAGAGAGAAATGGTGACTTAGCTAGGAAGATGATGTTAACTAAATAAACAATTGATTTGCCATAGAGAAATATACACAAGAGTTACTGTAGTAGCCTAGTGATATATTTCTAATGTAAGAGAGAGAGAGAGAGAGAGAGAGAGAGAGAGAGAGAGAGAGAGAGAGAGAGAGAGAGAGAGAGAGAGAGAGAGAGAAGAGAGAGAGAGAGAGAGAGAGAGAATGAGGGATGAAAGAGAGATGAGGGATGAAAGAGAGAGAGAGATAGCGAGAGAATATTAATCATGTAGGAGTGATGAACTTATTAATTAAATCAATGTTGCATAACCCAAAAAACTAAAATAATAAAATAGTGTGTGATCACCATTGCACATCCGCCACGATTGAGGGAATGGCACTATGAACACTACAGCTTTAGTATCGCTGCTATGGACGACTGTGTGTGTGTGGGGGGGGGGGGGGGGGGTCTGCTGCTGCTGCTGCTACTACTACTACTACTAACTACTACTACTACTACTACCACCACTACTATTACCTCTACTACTGCATTACTACTACTCCACCACTGCTATTACTACTACTACCACCACTACTATTACTACTACTGCTATTACTACTACTACACTACTACTGCTATTACTACTACTGCTATTACTACTACTGCTACTTCTACTACTACACTACTACTGCTACTACCACTACTACTACTACTACCTCTACTACTACTACTACTATACCACTACCTCTACTACTACTACTACTACTACACTACTACTGCTACTGCTACTACTACTACTACTACTACTACCTTTACTACGGTATCAGGTAATTTCGCCCAAAGTCAATTCGCCCACTCGGTGGAGTCATTTCGCCCACATTAGATAGCTCCTTTACTGTGCAACGCCAAGTTAGAGTTGGCGTCAAATGTAGGTTGGGGGTTGTAGTAAGTTCACTAAGTGACTCGAGCGGTTAGTTGGGTTCATGGGATAATTATTATGTCTATCTTTTTCTTATTTTATTACAAAAGATAGAACTCTCCAAAATTAACAAAGTCAGAATTATCAAATAAGTTCTCAGTCACACTTTCTCTGTCGTTTCTAAGTAGTCACTTCTCTCTCTGAATGCTTAGCGCTTGCCCAAAGATTTGTCGTCTGTATTTTACTGTTTTCATACATTTTATTCTTTGTATGTTTCTCTTGGGTTTTAATAAAGTTTTTACTACATGATTTGTGCATAGTTGAATAATACTTGTGGGCGAACCAACTTTAGTGTGGGCGAACTGACTCTTTGAGTGTGGGCGAACAAACTCTACATTTGGGCGAACTGACTTGTGGGCGAACTGACATGTGGGCGAAATGACCGTAAACCTTTACTACTACTGATACCACTACTACTAATACTACTGCTATTACTACTACTACCTCTATTACTACTACTACCTCTACTACTACTACTACTACTATAACTACACACACGGTAGCTAACACCATGTATGGTTTTTTTTTTATCAATGTAGTAACGACACAGACAGACACAGACATTGACAGGTACACTCAGTTATGTATTTGTACTATATTGACAGCCGATTGGGCTAAACAAAATTGCTAACACTGCATGGTATGTGCGTCGGACACACACACACACACATACACACACAAACAAACAGGACGTAAAAGATAATAATGTTCACACTATAGGCAATCAAAAGTGAAAACATTGGATATTTCAAACACAAACACACTGATTAAAAGTAACAAAAGTAGGAAGACCAAAGAAGGAAGGAAGGAAGGAAGGATGGATGGATGGACTGGACCCATGGTGAGGACGAGAAGGTGGAAGAGGAGGACGAAGAGGAGGAGGAGGAGGAGGAGGAGGAAAGGAAGTCTCTCTCTTCCTCCTCACCACCTACCTTCTTTATCAACTTCCTCCTACTCCTCCTTCTTTACCTACAACCCCGTCAGCCTTACCCAGCACAACACACAGCCTTAAAATCCCTCAATCAAGGCTAAAAACACACTAAAACGCCATAAATATGAAAGAAAACGCGAGGGAGGTGGCGGGGAGGCGGTCTGACAAGTACAGCTGGGTTACGTTCTCAATCGATACTTCACGGTCAAAATCCCACGTTTCTTTAATACCCAGGCCACTCTAACATGCGGTTCAGTTAGTTAAGTATTTCTACCTTACACTCACCCCATTGCCCTTGTAATAACACGTTGTTTTTCAGGTATATTCCATAGTTGTATGCAGAGACACAAAACTACCGTCCACTGACCCTGCCGGCCAACCCCGTACTGGCGGCCTCCCATGAACTAACGCTATAGATGGCGCAACTTTCCACCACTCAATCCTCCTCACTAACAAAAGAGCATCAACATAAATATAGAATTCTCGCATATTTCTACTTTTCTTGCAATAATTAGGTATATTACTGTAATTGCAATACTTCAGATGTCATTTTTGCATATTTTTATTCCGTTTACCACTTATTCGTTATATTTGCTTGGCAGTAGCCGTAACATATATATAGAATTCTCGCATATTTCTACTTTTCTTGCAATAATTGTGTATATTACTGTAATTGCAATACTTCAGATGTAATTTTTGCATATTTGTATTCCTTATATACCATATATTCGTCCTATATCCTTAGATATAACCCTAGAGCAGAACCTAAATATGTAGTATTTAAACCTATTTAATGAAGCATAAGAGGGTTGGAATGTCTATGAGATCTAGGCTTGTGACATTTATTATGACCAAGGCGATCTTGGGAAAATCTGTGGCGTCACTCAGTTGCCAGTAAAGGATTTATACAAGGGGATTTTTTAGCACCGGTACTTATTTTTTGGTGTTATGGCTGGGAATATATGGCAATGGAATGTTAGTGAGGTTGGAGATTAGTTGATATACGTGCTGGTTGTCTAAGGTAGGCGATAATGTTATCTTGTCTGGGTTTTCTCGTTTCTCTGTGGTTGCTATTTAATGTAGCTATTTTATGCGGTGCTATTTAATATATCTTGTTTATGCCTCACAGCAACCCTAATACGAGGAGCTTATTACCTACGTAGGAAGATTAATTATATAGTACTAGCCTATAGTAATTATTGATACAGAGAACTCACTAAAGTTGACCTTGAAAACTATTAATGACATGCATACTGTCATGCATATTTCATATCACATTTATTACACTACTACCACGTTACTACTGCTACTACTACTACTACTATTACTACTACTTCTGTTACTACTATAGGTACTACTACTATTACTACTATTCTATTTTCTTATGTTCTTATATATGTTCTTATGTAGCTACTTATGTTACTACTACTACTAGCTACTGTAACTACTAACTACAATATATAGCCTACTACTATCACTACCACCATACAATCACTACCATCACCACTACTACGTACACTACTACTACTATATAACTTCTACCGTTACTACTACTACTACTACTATTACTACTACGGTACTACGTACCATATAACCACCACGTACCATCGACCACTATTATAGTACTACTCTTACTACCTACTACAACTACTAGCTCTACTACTACTATAGCCTACTACTACTACTACTACTAGGTACTACTACTACTACTGCCACTACTACTATTGTTTCTGCTACTACTACTGCTACTACTACTACTACCTAGGTACTACTGTTTCTGCTACTACTAATTCTGTTTTTACTACAATAGCTAATGCTACAAGTATCTCTCTCTCTCTCTCTCACACACACACACACACACACACACACACACATATTTAATTCATTCAGAAGAAAAGCTGGAAAACTGCAGCAAATAGAAAAGAAAAAGAAAAAAACCCTGCAAAAAGCTAGAAAAAGAAGAAGAGGAAGAACATAAAAAGAAGAGCTGGAAGAAAATAAGAAGTAGCAACACAAATTAACTTAGGAACATAAAAACAACTGCAGGAAAGAGGAAAAGTAAAGAAGAAATACAAAATAATTAGTGTTAGGCTCGTCAGCATCAGCATCATCAGTATGTAAACAACAACAATGGCGGAGGACGCTAAAGCCACAGAGCTCACAGATATCACCCGAAATGACGGTGACGGTGGATATGCGGACAAGGAAAACGAACCAGTGCTCCCCTCAGACAACGAGAAGAAGAGAGAGGACAGGGACGAGGGTAAAGGCGACGGGGATTACATCAAACTGAACATCGGGGAGCAGTACATGGTGCGCCGCGCTGAGGACTCCTGGCGTAAGTCTTGTCTTTACCTTGCCTTGCCCCTGTTACCCTTGCTATCCCTGCCTCACTTGCCTCCCTTATCCTTCCTTTGTATTTAGTACCTTGCCTTGCCCCTGTTACCCTTGCTATCCCTGCCTCACTTGCCACCCTGGTTAATATGGAGGAAAGTTTCACGTTCGTTTTCAGAGACACCAACTACTTTTTCTTGGCCTACAATAGGTGCTTGTTCTAATGGTGCTAGTTTTATTTTGCGCAAACCCAATTTTTTTTTTTTTTTTTTAATATTTTGTGGTTAAGGTTAGGTTAGGTTTCTTTAAAAACTGTAAGGTTAGGTTAGGTTAGGTTTCATCAAAACATAAGGTTAGGTTTAATTTTTTTCCCCATTTTTTATTTTTTTTAAAAATTTTGGTTTGCGCAAAATAAAACTAGCACCATTAGAACAAGCACCTATTGTAGGCCAAGAAAAAGTAGTTGGTGTCTCTGAAAACGAACGTGAAACTCTCCTCCATAATTACCGCCTCCCTTATCCTTCCTTTGTATTTAGTACCCTTGTCTTCCCTCTGGCGCCCCTGCTGTCCCTTCCCTGCTACTCAGACCTCCCTGCTCCCCAGACTCTCTTTTGTGGATTTACCCTTCTGCCCCTGCTATTTCTTCTACCCTGCAGCCCCTGACTCACCATATCATCCTTAATTGTAACAGGCAGGAATTCTTATGGGAAAGCTCACCAAAAGAGCAATGAATAATGGTTGATACGGTAAGAATTTAGTTAAAAGGATAAATTTGATCGAGTAAATGAGAAAATTTTAGGTTTAATATCGGTATTGGGCACTACTGTCTGTGCACGTCGCTATTATTTTCTGATAAGCTTAGATGTGTTTTGAATGAATTTGGCATACGTTTTCGGCGGAAATCAATATATTTTTTATACTGCGTCAACTCCCCCCACATGTTTGAAAAACTAGCTATTTTAGCCAGAAATGGTTAGGTTAGATTAGACGTGGGGTTTGATTAATAGCAGTGATCTCAAGAAATAAAAAGTCAATACTACAGCAGGCAAAGTGGAGCTGGGTATTTGTGGGGCGTGCCGAGAGGGTTTATGGAACTGTCGCCGATCGGAATTCTTGTTGAAACATTAACCGAGAACTCTCGTCGATGTAGAAATTTTCGTCAACACTTCCGCTTATGATAGATGAAAAGGAAGAATAAAGGGTATTTCATTTTTGGAACCACTTTTTTCGAAGACAACATTATATTGAGTTGTGAGCGGTCTGTCCCGCCCCTCCCCTTCCCGCAGACATCCATTTCGCTTTGCACTGCCGTAGTATTGATCTGTTTTTTTCTTGCTATCGTCTGTTAATAAATCAAGCCCCACGTTTAATCTAACCTAACCCAATTTAACTTAACTAAACCATTTCTTGCTGAAATAACCAGCTTCACCAAGGGAGATAAAGGTCTTCCGGCTGCTAATCTCCAACAAGGCGGGGTCCTTTGAAAAGTTCAAGCTGATTAAGTATGTAATGGCTACTGGAACCGTTATAGAAAATTAGAACACATGTCGACGTGAAAAAATTGAACACTCATCGACGTCATCGAGAATTCCATGAAGTGAGAGTTCCAGGTACCGCCGGGAGGGACTGGCTGGGCCGTCCACAGGTACCGCCGGGAGGGGCTGGCTGGACCGTCCACAGGTACCGCCGGGAGGGGCTGGCTGGGCCGTCCACAGGTACCGCCGGGAGGGGCTTCCAGGTACCGCCGGGAGTGGCTGGCTGGACCGTCCACAGCTGACAACAAACATTGATTTTTGCCCAAAACGAGTGCCAGATTAATTCAAAACACATCAACACTATCCAGGAAAACAAAGTTTCATCCTTAAAATCAGTGGTGCTCAATAATGAAAATTTACCAAGTGTTTTTATTGGGTACCACTGTTTTGAGAAACAAAAAAAATTTCGAAACATTTTTGAGAAAGAGTCTTAGTTTTTCTGACTACACCTTTTCATTCAAATTAAAACAACTGAACTTCAAACTAAAACAACTGAACTTCAAATTAAAACAACTGAACTTCAAATTAAAACAACTGAACATCAAATTAAAACAACTGAACTTCAAATTAAAACAAGTGAATCTCAAATTAAAACTACTGAAGTTTAAATTAAAACAACTGAAGTTTAAATTAAAACAATTGAAGTTAAAATTATAACAACTGAACTTCAAATTAAAATAACTGAACTTCAAATGAATATACCTGAACTTCAAATTAAAATAATTGAATTTCAAATTAAAAGAAAAAAATCATTATTATATTTTTTAATTAATTTATTTTATTTTGAAGTTCTGTTGTTCTAATTTGAGAGTGAAAAGGTGTATTATGAAAACCCCCAGAAAAGTAACATATTTCTTCCTGCAAACTTTTTCTTATCTTTACCAGAGTGCTGCCAGCAAAGGGAAGAGAGGGAAAAAATAATTTATGAAAAGATATGCCAATCTTTAAAATATTTTTACACAGCATACTACATAGATAAAGCAACACGGATAAGTAATGTATAGCTTTTCCGTGTATGTTAGTACTCATACTGTAGTTACACAAAGAAAACAAAAGTTAAATTTTTGGCACTAAAACCTTTCGGCACTCAAAAATTGTTTGTACTCAAAAAATTTGGCACTTTAATTTTTTGGCACTCAAAATTTTTTGGTACTCAAAATATTTGGCACTCAAAATGTTTTGGCACATTTTTTGGCCTGAACATTTTTTGGCACTCAAAAAAGTTTGGCACTCAAAAATTGTTGACACTCGAAATATTTTGGCACTCAATTTTTTTTGGCACTCCAACAGTTTTTGGCACTCATTTTTTTTTTTGGCATTTTATAGCTAGCGAGTGGGGGAGGAGTGACAGCCTGGGGGGTACTACGTAGTATCCCCAGGCCCCCAAAAAGTTTGATGCAGATAGTATTAAGTAACAGAACTACCACGTGTAGGTCTTGGGGGAACTTTTGTAGCTTCCTTATTTTCTTGTGTTCTAATGTTCTCAACCCCTTTCACGCCCAGATCTTTTTTTTGCTATAAAAAATTGTATGTCGTCGACCATAAAATCACAAAAAAGTAACTGAATATACCAAATTAATTAGTCGACAAGGATACTAAACATGCCATATCTATAAAATATTGCATATACACCCCAACCCTCGTTTTCCTGGACTATTAGGGGGGAGCACTGGCCCGGGAACCGCAATCGTCGGGGAATCGAACAGTCCGAGGCCATTACCCATCCCCGGACGTTTATCCTACTTAGTATTTACTGTCCGGAAAACCGCCAATATCAACTACCCCCGCCGGGGGACTTTTACGCCCATTTTGTTTTTGTTTTTAGAGCTGCGAGGATCCCTTGGGAACACTATGAGCCCTGGTGATGTCCTATGATGCTATCACAGGTGCTGTAGTTGACCTGCCCTTCCTCAGGAAGGCACAGGTGAGGCGATGACAGCGTGTTACTGGGAGGGGTGGATGCCAGCTGCCGGCGGGCAGGGTGGGCAGGTAAACAGATGGCGACGTTCAGGGTGAGGAGTTGAGAGCGTAGCACTACACGGTGGGAGTGGAAGCGCGGACACTGCAGCGAAAGTATTCAATACAGGGATCCCGTTATACGAGCATTCGGTATACGAGAATCCGATGATACGAGATGTGTAAATTAGGGTCTATTTTCAATATACGAGATCAAAAAATCCAATGATACGACATTCAAATTGGGTGAGTAAATCATCAAGTTCAAAATGCGCACCCTACCCCTCCCCAGCTGGACAAAGGGGGATGGGTTGACCCCAGTGAGGTCACCCCTAGCAAGCCTTGACCTGAAGGGTTAATTAAGCATATGGCGCGGCCTGACATTTAGGGGTAATTAGCAGGTGGTGCGGCCCCAACCTTGGGACGGCAGTCAGGTCACCCCTAGCAAGACGTGACCTGAAGGGTAATTAAGCATATGGCGGGGCCTGACTTTTAGGGGTAATTAGCAGGTGGGGCGCCCAACCTTGGGCCCACTACACTACCTTCTTTTGATCACTCGCGTCCCCTACATTATAACGTCTTTTTTGCTTGTTATGCATTTTTTTATGTTTAATTTAATGTGCAGTTATGTTTTTTGTGTGCTATTTTCTCTTTCAGTATGCTTTTTCTACAGAATAGGTAGTACAGTGTGGGTAATATAGACGAGCTGTGTGTTTGCTATAGTTTATTTTAGCTTGAAAAACATGTCTTTTTTTTCTTTTTCTTTTTTTAATTGATGGGTCCTGGAACCAACCATATTTTAACAATAGTTTATGTGTTTCGTTATACGAGATTTCGCTTTACGAGTATGCCAGGGAACCTAACGCTCGTATCTTCGGGACCTCCCTGTACTCTCAGAGACGTTCCTGCACCAGGGGCAGTGGGGTCGGGGGGGAAACTGATGGAGGCGGTGCAGATGAACGTGAGTGTCGTGTGCCCAAATGTAAACAAAAACGACCGTTGAGCATGCTGCCACCTGGCGGGAGGCACTGACACTGACCGGGGGTTGACAGGAGACGCTCGGACCGCCCGAAAACTTTGGTCAATTTACGGACTGGACCAGGCATTTGTCCGGGACTCTGACATATCCCCGGACCTCGGATTTTGACCGGCAAATCCGATATCCGGGAAATGGAGGTCCGGGAAAACGAGGGTTGTGTGTATTCCCTTAAGAATTGTCTAATGGTACCAAATTAAAAATGGAATTACGTTATGGCCTCAAGGGGTTAATAAGAACGTTTTCTTTCCACAGAGGCGGCCGAGATCATCCAGGACCCGGTACAATGACATGACCTTCAGGATGAGTACTACGTGCACCCACGACGGCCTCAACCGCCGCCTCGACGAGTGGGTCACCAAGGAGAGGTAGGCACAACCAGCCCCCCTCACCACATCTGCATCACACATCTCACATAACACATCAATCTGTATTTTTTCATTGTCATCATTTGAGATTGCACTGGTTTCCTTTTCAGAATTGATTTATCAGAGTTGTACCAGCGGGAGACAAGACCGGCAACGACCTCCTCAGCGACCAGACAGCCGGACGGAAAATCACAAGAAATCAGAAAAGGAAGCATGACGAAAACAACCATGTTTCAAAAGGTAGGTTAAGCGGTGTGTCACTATTTTATTTATTTAATTGATATGATTTAAATTTTTTTGCCATTGTAGAAAACATACATTGAATTGTAAAATTACTTGTACTTAATATGGCTTAGTCTGCAGAACCGTAGATACAGTCACCGCAAATAGAAATCGACCTGTTTGCAACTGGTTGCTAACATGAATATCAAGGAAATAAATAATACAAAAATATTAGATAATATTTTTATTTTTATTTTTTTTATATTTTGATAGCTTTTTGGGAGGAAGAACAAACTCCATGACCTCTTAAACCACTGAAAAATCCCGAAATCATGCAGATTCGGGGTGTTTCACAGTGCGAAAATGTGGGTTGGCAGGGTCGAATCTACTGACTGAAGGTGGTCGTTTACTGTGGTAGAACGGCCCTGAATACACTTTAATGTCGATTCACTCGACCACATGACCTTCCTCCAGTCGTCCGGCTTTCTTCATACGATCCATCAGTAGAGGTTTGCGTGCAGCACGGCGGCAGGGAAGCTTGAGGTCCCTCTGGAGACGGGGTTGGATGCAGCGGATGGATGCGTCCTTTTAGCAGGGTTGGATTACTTTTTTTTAGCCGAGAAGCTGTAAGATGAGGGTTTTTTACGTAGTTCCTTCCAAGAAGACGATCGTAACTTTGGAAATCTTCCGTGGGCGTCCAGAAAAGGTTTTGTTGTGGAAACAACATTGGGTGGTTGCCCCACGAGCGCCAGCCAGCAGCAACATTAGGTTTACTGCGCTCGGCGAGTACGCCTAAAAATTTCTTTAATAGGCACTTTTTCTTTCCTCCAGGCTAATGTGCGAGCCTTCTCCTCCTTAGTCATGTGTGCACGACCCTTATTTAGTGAATATATAAAGAATTAAAGGCAGAAAGTGCTCAAGTCAAATATTGGGAAAAAGGGCAGGGGAAAACCAAGGCATTAACGTCTCCCCTTGCTATCTGGGTCGGCACTGAGCGTGAGTTCCACACACCTCCCACACTACCCGCCCAGGAGATTACTAGATATCGCCAGCCAACTCTACCTCAAACCATAGGGCAGGATACGCTAGTAGAATTCGGACTGCTAGACCGTGGTTTCTTATGGGATAGGTCCGATTTCTATTTGCGGGTATTGTAGATCCTAAGCAGACATAATGTAAAAATTAGGTATCTCAGCATTCTGACGATACATGACAAATGTTTATAATTAGGTACATACAATACAAGACAAGACAGGTAGCAGGTACAATATGGCAGCAGCAGCAGCAGTAGGATCACACTTGCCAGTTTGATCATGTTTGAAAATTATGGTTTGCCAAATTTAGTTGGTCCGTTTAATTTTGTCAAGGCTGTGGTGTCATAATTTGTTTATCAAGAGCCATCTCGCTACAGTAGTGTTCAGATGTTAAATCACCTACATCAATACTTTTTTTTTAATTAAGAACATAAGAAAATAAGGAAGCTACAAGAGGCCGGGAGACCTACACGTGGTAGTTCCTGTTACTTAACGGGACATTACAAGCTTGGCTGAAATCCTGTACCGTTAACAACACCACAGTTGCCACTGCACTAATGTCGCCAGGCAAATTTTACAGGCGAATATTAGGAATGTCAGCACCACCACAGACTTGTATGTGCAACTGAAGACAAGTACATAATATAAACTACTGTGCATGCCTCTTCAGTGGCACATACAAGTCCGCAGCAATGCTGACATTCGTAATATATGGCGCCCGGCGACATTAGTGCAGCGGCGACCACAGTGTTGTTGACGGTACATACACATAGGTAAACACACATTGTGAATTGTGAATGTCATTGTGAATTGCCTGAAATAGGGACTTTTAATCATTGTAACTGAAAACTTACTTCAGATTCGTGTTCAGCATGCCCGAAAACTGTTAGGAACAAATTTTCAAGCAAATCTATTTTTCAAAATTTTTGGCAAATTTTGCAAGCCTTGATTTTTTTTAAAAATCACGTTTTTCACAATAATAAAAAACTATGGCAGATACGTGCAAGAGGTATATATGTAAATATGAAGCAGATCAAGGGCTATCATTTGGTTTTAAAGCAAAAAAATATGATTGGTAAATAACGAGAAAATAGCATATTCGTACATTTATACAAAATTTCAATTTTCCCGGCAACCATGAGGTGTTTTGAACAACCAATTACTGCATCATGTAGAACACCTCAAGATGAACCTTTGTTACTTCGATTAGTTCTTCTACGACTCATAGTTTTGCGGTAAAATAAAAAAAACCCAGATTTTCGTCAATTTTGGAATATTTTCAGCAGCCAAAATTCCAAAAGTTTTTTTTCGCTAGATAAGTGGAAATGCCGGGGATATAATTGTAGATCCATCCATTTACAATGACTTTTGATGGGTAAGTGTTGCTGTGTGAGAAATAATTTAGGAGCTGAATGTGTAAATATTTAAGTTTACACACAGGCACATACACACACACAATAATATGCAATTACTTCATTGAAAACCTGAAGTAAGAAAAAATATATACTGCTGAATAAC
>JACEEZ010019732.1:0-2500 GCA_016584305.1 Chionoecetes opilio
TTTTTTTTGGTTTGTTTTTTTGTGAGTTGATATGTCATGGTGTGTGTGTGTGGTGTGTGTGGGTGTGTGTGTGTGTGTGTGTGTGTTTGTTTTGGGTGTTTGGGGTGGGTGTTTGGTGGTTGTTGTGTGGGTGGTGTGTGTGGGTGTGTGTGTGTGTGTGGATGTGGATGTGTGTGTCTGTGTGTATGTGTGTGTGTGTGTGTCAGGTGTTGTTCAAGTTTCTTTCTTCCTTTTTTTCCTATGTAATCACCACCTGTTTGTTCTACCAGGGAATGATTCTTCAACCATCTTATATCATTCATCGTCTTACAAAATTTAATGATTCAGCGAGTCCCAAAAATTCACTCCTGACTCAACTTTTCTGCGTTTACTTATTCAATGTGTTATTTTATTCATCTTGGTCTCTTTGCCTCTCTTCTCTTTATCTCTCTCTCTCTCTCTGTCTCTCTGTCTGTCTGTCTCTCTGTTTCTTGCTCTCTCTCTCTTTATCTCTCTCTGTCTGTCTCTGTTTGTCTGTCTCTGTTTCTTGCTCTCTCTCTCTCTCTCTCTTTATCTCTCTCTCTATCTCTGTCTGTCTCTGTCTGTCTGTCTCTCTGTTTCTTGCTCTCTCTCTCTTTATCTCTCTTTATCTCTCTTTATCTCTCTCTCTGTCTGTCTGTCTGTCTGTCTCTGTTTCTTGCTCTCTCTCTTTCTTTATCTCTCTCTCTGTCTGTCTCAGTTTCTTGCTCTCTCTCTCTCTTTATCTCTCTTTATCTCTCTTTATCTCTCTCTCTCTCTGTCTCTCTCTGTCTGTCTGTCTCTGTTTCTTGCTCTCTCTCTCTCTTTTTCTCTCTCTTTATCTATCTCTCTCTGTCTGTCTCTGTTTGTTTGTCTGTTTCTTTCCTCTCTCTCTCTCTCTCTCCCCCCTCTCTCTTCCTCTCATTTCGTCTCTCTCTCTCTCTCTCTCTCTCTCTCTCTCCTCTCTCTCCTTCCCCTCTCTCTCCTCTCTCTCTCTCTCTCCATTTATTTTGTATATAAATCTTTCCTTCACCGGTATTGTTCCAGATCAACACCGAATTAACTTTGGTGGACGAAACGATTATTTTCTGGGGAGGTTTAATGTGTTTTAAATTTAATTGCTAAGGTTCGGTTTTTTTTTTTATTTTTTAGTTAGGTCAAGTTGTTAGGTATAGTTATGGTTAGTTTTTGTGGTAGGGTTTGGTTAAGGTTTTGGTTTGGTTAGGTTTTGGTATGATTTAAACGGGTATAGGTTATGTTAGGTAAGGATAGGTTAGGTATATTAGTTAGTTCAATTTGTTTTTTTGTCATTTTTTTATCAAATCACACACACACACACATTTTTTTTTCCGACATAACCGGTTAGCAGATGAACTCAAAACGCATCAAAACTCACCAGAAAAAAATTGCTTCGTCCACCAAAGGAAGTTAGGTTTTCATCTGGAAATTTAATCCTTCATCTACTACTACTACTACTACTACTACTAACTCTACTACTACTACTAACTACTACTACTACTACTACTACTACTACTATACTACTACTATACTACTACTACTACTATTTCTACTACTACTTTAAATAACTCTACTACTACTACTACTACTAATCTACTACTACTACTACTACTACTACTACTACTACTACTACTACTACCCATACTAACTACTACTCTATACCTTTCTACTACTACTCTACTACTCTCTCTACTACTACTACTACTAACTACTACTACTACTTTCTTCTACTACTACTACTACTACTACTACTACTACTACTACTACTACTACTACTACTAAATTCTACTAAATACTACTAAATACTACCTACTACTACTACTACTAAACCCCTTCTACTACTACTACTACTACTACTACTACTACTACTACTATACTACTACTACTACTTTCTACTATTCTCACACTTCTACTTACCACTACTACTACTATCTACTACTACTATACTACTATACTACTACTACACACCACTACAACTACAAAAACCTACAACTACTACTATTTCAACCGCCATTTCTCTATTACTGCCAAAAACAAAAAAACACACAACAAAACAAACATAAACAAAGGAATGAATAGAAACAAAAGCAAGTGCTCGCCTCTAAAAACCTGAGAGAGGAGAAAAGAGAGGAAGGGGAGAGAGAAAAGAGAGAGAGAGAGAGAGAGAGGAAGAGAGAGGAGAGGAGGAGAAAAAAGAGGGAAGAGAGAGAAGGGAGAAAAAAAAAAAGAGGAGGAAGGGAGAGAGAGAGAAAGAGGAGGAGAGGAAAGAGAGAAAAAAAAAACGAGCGAGCGGAGAGAGGGGAGGAGGGGAGAGAGAGAGAGAAGAGAGAGAGAGAGAGAGAGAGAGAGGGGAGAGAGAGAGAGAACCTGATTTAAATTTCCGCAACAACAGCCAAAACATTCGTGATTTCATTCTATCTATTTACGTATTTTTTTTCAATCAAAGCGGTTTTTTTTTCCCGCTTTTATTCCCCTTTTATTTTCC
>JACEEZ010019732.1:7500-15000 GCA_016584305.1 Chionoecetes opilio
TTCTCCTGCCTCATTACCACCTAATTTTACACACATGATTTCCATTCTTTTTCTCTTTTTTTCCTATTCCTCTCTCTCTCTCTCTCTCCTCTCTCTCTCTCTCTCTCTCCTCTCTCTCTCTCTCTCTCTCTCCTCTCTCTTCTCCTTTGCTTTATCTCCTTTTTTCCCTCTATTCCCTCTTCCTTGCTACCCATTCGTATTCTCCTTACCTATCTACTCCAAAAAAAATTAATATATATATAATAGTTTTTTTTATATTTCTACTTTTTCTGTCCAACTTTACAGTGCAAGAGTTAAATTTTACTCTAATCTATTTTATTATACTCGATACTTGTGCCTTTTCTTATAGCTCCCTTAGTTACTCCCAGATTTTCTTTGCTATAAAAAAATCGTATGTTGTCAGCCATAAAATTACGAAAAATAACTGAATATACCCAATTAGTTAGTCGACAAGGATACTAAACAGGTCATATCTATAAAATATTGCTTATATACACTAAAAATCGTCTAATGGTAGTCATATTACAATGGAAATTAAATGGTCTGAAGTGGTTAAGTCTACATTTGCACCTGTCCATACACCTTACTCTCACCTCTTCCTTTGCTCTCACTTTTACATCCCCTCTCACACTCACACACTCACACACTCCAATCACACTCCTCCCATTTAATTAACAAGGGAAGAGGGGTCGTCCTTTCACACTTCATTACATACATACATTCATTACATACATTACATACAATACGAATACTTCATTACTTCACATATAGGCCTATTCTTATGTATTCTTCTTGTCATCTCATTATCTCATCGTATTCGTATTCTTTCCTTTTCTAGTCTGAAATTATCCTTATATATAGTCACTACGTGTTCTGACTCCACCACCACCACCATCACTACTACTACTACTACTACTACTACTACTACTACTACTACTACTACTACTACTACTACTACTACTACTACTACTACTATACCATTACCACTACTATACCATTACCACCACCAATACTTCTTCTAACATTACCACTACTACTAACTCTACCACCTCCACCACCTACCCCTACCACTACTACCATTAGTACTACTACTACTACGACTACTACTACTACTACTACACACTACAAATACTAACTACTACTACTACACCCACCACTACTATACACACCACCACCACCACCACCACACCACCACCACCACCACCACCACCACCACCACCACCACCACCCCCCACCACCCCCCTCCTCTCTCTCTCTCTCTCTCTCTTTTCCTCTCTCTCTCTACTCTACTCTCTCATACTAAAACCACCCCACCCCCCCCACCCCACCACCCCTTTTCCTCTCTCCTCTCTCTCCTCCTCTCTCTCTCTACTCTCTCCCCCCCCCCCCCCACCCCCCCCCCCCACCCCATATCACTATCACTCCTAACTCTCTCTCTCTCTCTCTCCCCTCTCTCTCTCTCTCTCTCCTCTCTCTCTCCCTCTCTCTCTCTTCTCTCCTCTCTCTCTCTCTCTTCTCCCCTTCTCCTCCTCCTTTATTCCCCCTAACTTTAAAAATTTAAAACGCTGTTCTCCCTCCCCTTCTCCCCCTTTCCCCCTCCTCTTTTTTTTCCTCCCTCCCCCCTTTCTCTCTCTCTCTCTCTCCCTTCTTTTCTTTTCCTCTCTTTTTCATTCAAAATTCCTACTCTTTTTTCTCTTTCTCTCTTTTTCTTTCTTGCTCCTCTCTCTCTCTCTCTTCTTCTCTTCTCTCCTTCTCTCTCTCCTCTCTCTCTTCTCTCTTCTCTCTCCTCTCTCTCTTCTCTTCTCTTTCTTTTTCTCTGTCCTTCCCCTCTTTATCACCTAAAATTCCTTACTCTTTCCTCTTCATTTCACTCTTGCCTGCTTTCTCTCTCTCTCTTCTCTCTCCTTTCTCTCTCTCTCTCCTTTCCTCTCTCTCTCTCTCTCTCCCTTCTCTCTCTCTCCTCTCTCCCCTCCCCTTTTCTCTTCTTCACATTTATATTTGTCCTTTTTTTTCCTTTCCTTCCCCTTCCATTTTTTTTTCTTTTTTAATCTGAAAATCATTTTAAAACTTATTTGTTCTGTGATTTATGTTCTCTTTTACCTCTCCTCCTCTTCCTCCTCCTCTCATATTCCTTCTATGTTTTCCCTTCCTCCTCCTCCCCTCTTTCCCTCCCCCTTCCCCTTTTTACCCTTTCCCCCCTTTTCCTTCCCTCCCCTCCTTCCTCCCCCTCTTCCCCTCCCTCCCTCCGTTGTAATCAAAATTTTTGGGCTTGTCAAAGAGGGGTTTCACATTCTCTCTTCTCTCTCTCTCCCTCTTCTCTCTCTCTTTCCCCCTCTCTCTCTCTCTCTCTTCTTCCCTCCTCTCTCCTCCTCCTCTCTCTCTGTCTCTCCTCTCCTCTCTCTCCTCTCTCTCTCTCCTCTCTCCTCTCTCTCCTCTCTCCTCTCTCTCCCCCTCTCTCTTTTTTGTTTCCCCCTTTTTCCTCCTCCCCCCCCCCTTCCCTCTCTCCCCTCCCCTTTATTTTTTTCCCCCCCTATTTTTTCCCCCCTCCCCCCCCACCCCCCCCATTCCTTTTCCCCCTCCCCCCCTCCATCCCCCTTCCCCCTTTTCCCCCCTTTTTTTTCCCCCCCCTATCCCCCCCCTTTTTCTCCACCCTTTCCCTTTCCCCTTCAAAAAATCCCTTCTCCTCATTTTTTTTATCTCTTTTTTTTCTTCCGCCCCTTTTAAATTTCTCCTTCCCCATCTTTCCTTTTATCCCCTAACCCCCCTTTTATCTCCACCTCCTTTTATCCCCCTACCCTCCTTTTATCCTCCTACCCTCCTTTTTTCTTCTTTTCCTTTTATCCTCCTCACCCCCTTTTATCCCTACCCCCCTCCTTTTTTTTCTCCTACTTCTCCTTTTATCCCCCTACACCTCCTTTTTTAATCTTCCCACACCTCCTTTTATCCTCCTACTTCTCCTTTTATCCTCCTACACCTCCTTTTATTCTCCTACTTCTCCTTTTATCCTCCTACACCTCCTTTTATCCTCCTACACCTCCTTTTATTCTCCTACTTCTCCTTTTATCCTCCTACACCTCCTTTTATTCTCCTACTTCTCCTTTTATCCTCCTACACCTCCTTTTATCCTCCTACTTCTCCTTTTATCCTCCTACTTCTCCTTTTATCCTCCTACACCTCCTTTTATTCTCCTACTTCTCCTTTTATCTCCTACACCTCCTTTTATTCTCCTACTTCTCCTTTTATCCTCCTACCTCCTTTTATCCTCCTACACTCCTTTTATTCTCCTACTTCTCCTTTTATCCTCCTACACCTCCTTTTATCTTCTTCTCTTTTTCTCCTACACCTCCTTTATCCTCCTACACCTCCTTTTATTCTCCTACTTCTCCTTTTATCCTCCTACACCTCCTTTTATCCTCCTACACCTCCTTTTATTCTCCTACTTCTCCTTTTATCCTCCTACACCTCCTTTTATCCTCCTACTTCTCCTTTTATTCTCCTACTTCTCCTTTTATCCTCCTACTTCTCCTTTTATCCTCCTACACCTCCTTTATTCTCTACTTCTCCTTTACCTCCTACACTCCTTTTATCCTCCTACACCTCCTTTTATCTCCTACTTCTCCTTTTATCCTCCTACACCTCCTTTTATCCTCCTACATTCTCCTTTATCCTCCTAACCCTCCTTTTATCCTCCTACACCTCCTTTTATTCTCCTACTTCTCCTTTTATCCTCCTACACCTCCTTTTATCCTCCTACTTCTCCTTTTATTCTCCTACTACCTCCTTTTATCCTCCTACACCTCCTTTTATTCTCCTACTTCTCCTTTTATCCTCCTACACCTCCTTTTATTCTCCTACTTCTCCTTTTATCCTCCTACTTCTCCTTTTATCCTCCTACACCTCCTTTTATTCTCCTACTTCTCCTTTTATCCTCCTACACCTCCTTTTATCCTCCTACTTCTCCTTTTATTCTCCTACTTCTCCTTTTATCCTCCTACACCTCCTTTTATCCTCCTACTTCTCCTTTTATCCTCCTACACCTCCTTTTATCCTCCTACACTCTCCTTTTATCCTCCTACTCTCCTTTTATCCTCCTACACCTCCTTTTATTCCTCCTACTCTCCTTTTATTCTCCTACTCCTCCTTTTATCCTCCTACACCTCCTTTTATCCTCCTACACCTTCCCATTATCTTAACCCCTTCACGCCCAGATATTTCCTTTGCTATGAAAAATCACGTGTTGGCCATAAAATTACGAAAAGTCACTGAATATTCCAAATTAGTTAGTCGACGAGGATACTAAACAGGTCATATCTATAAAATATTGCTTATAGTGACTAAAAATCGTCTAATGGTACCCAAATTAAAGGAATTACGTTCTGGTTTCGGGGTTAAGGGATCCAAGTAGGCATTGTTTAGATTTTTTATAGCAAGGAAAGATCTGGACGGTAAGGTTACAACGTTGAAAACACACTAACACAAGACACAACACACACCACAAAAAAAAGACAAAAAAAATGGAAGCAAGGCTCGCACACAACTGCACATAAACAAAAAGCAAAAAAAAAAGCATCCACATTTCAAGGGTTGACTGAGCTCTTTAATGGGCAATTAGGTCATGCTTGACGGACTATTCTTTCTCTTCTTTCTTTTCTTCTTTTCTTCTTCTTTTATTTTCTATTTCTCTATTCTTATTTCTTCTTTCTGCTTTCTTTTTTCTTCATTCCTTTCTTTATTTTCTATTCTCTTCTTCCTTTTCTACTTCATCATCTTTTACTCTCATTTCCACTCTTCTCCTTTTTTTTCCTTTCTCTCTCTTTTTTTTTCCTTCTCTTGCCCTCTCCCCGCGCCCTCCCCCTCCACCCCCACACTTTATCTCTTTAACTTCATTTTTTTTACATCACAAAGACGCAACAAATTTAAAAAACCAAGTTGGAAGCAAAATGTCGCCAAAGAAAATGAACAGTTAGACCAATTAAAAAAAGGGAAAAAAAGGTTAAGCATCTTAACCAATATTGCAGGTTTTCGGCGTGTAATGTCCTTTATATTGAGGACAAGTAAGGTCATGCTCATTTGGACCGGACTCGGGTAATGTGAGACTCTTCCTAAACTCATACTCGTCTCTCACGTCTTGCTCATGATTCTCTTACATGACTCTTGCGTTGTTGTGTCCATCTTCCTTGTCTTTTCTCTTTCTCTTCATTCTCAGCGTTCTCTCTCTCTCTTCTCTTCTCTCCTCTCTTGCTCTCTCTCTCTCCTTCTCTTTCTACTCTCTTCTGTCTGTCTGTCTGTCCCTGTCCTGTCTGTCTGTCTGTCTGTCCGTCTGTCTGTCTCGTCTGATCTTCGTCTGTCTGTCTGTCTTCTTGTCTGTCTGTTCTGTCTGTCTGTCTTCTGTTGTCTGTCTGTCAGTCTGTCTCTCTCTCTTCTCTCTTCTCTGCTACAATCTACTTCTTCCTCTACTCTCTCTCTCTCTCTCTCTCTCTCTTCTCTCTTCTCTCTCTCTCTCTCTCTCTCTCTCTCTCTCTCTCTCTCTCTCTCTCTCTGTCTCTGTCTCTCTCTCTGTCTCTGTCTCTGTCTCTCCTCTCTCTCTCCCTCTCTCAGTCTCTCTCTCTATTCACTTTTGTATTTCGTCTTTAAGCATTTTGCATTTTTTTTACATCACAAAGGACTGGCCAAGAGCAAATTTTTTTTAACAAAAAGCCCTCTAAGTTGCCAGTCCCTTTAAAGAAGACAGTAAGAGAAAAAAGAAAGGGGGGTTGGGCCAATTTAGTTCGAGGAGGCATAGCGTGGTGGTTCTTGAAATAGTCTTTTATAGTACTTGAATATGCGATGCAGTTTTGGTCTTACAGTTACTAGATAGCATTGATTTAGGGCAGAGCTGATTTCAGTATTAAATATCAATCTTCCTGCATCGAGGGTGTAATGTGAGACTCGTATTCCTAAGATAAAACACGAGTACTCAGTGACATTTAGCAGGTCTTGAGGGTATGAATTCTATTACATGACTCAGTTGCGGTATTGTAGAATGTCCAATTTCTACTTGTCATATGTTGTGTCATGTTGTATTCATCTGAAGAGGCGGGTTATCTTTCTCTTCTTATAATGGTCAACCTCCATAGCCGCTTACTACTATTACTATATTACTACTACTACTACTGCATAGCCATCCCCCCCCCTCCCCCCCCCCCGCTAGTTCGTCTGAACCTTCACGCATATCTGGCTCTTACGTAAACCTGAAATGTGGCTCATAATCACTTCTCTCTGGCTTTCTTACATTTGAATCAGAGTAGTAAAACCATTGTATTGATCTTACACTGGGTTACAAAGGACAAGTTGACAACGTTACGCTTTGGACTGGTACCCAATTGTCTTGAGTATAATGTGACTTGAGACCGAAATGTGTTGGGGATAATTTGACTTCATTAACAATCGCCTCAGTACCAAGTGACCTGCACCCCTTAAACTGCACACACACCCTAGGATTTCCTATGCCATTCCATTTGATTAAGTGATTTTTTGATAAGACTGAAGTTGTGTTAACAGACTGGTTAGTAATACAGTGCCCTGCGATGAATGATACACACTCAGAAATGGGGGGTACATTAAGGGTCGAATTGTTACATCGCACCATCACTACCCTTTTTAAACCCTATGTCCAGGCTGGAGGGTAGATGCTGCCGATTATACCCTTCATCTACCCTTTATCTACCCTTTTTAGACGAGAGGGTTGGAAAAGGGTATATTTGCGTCGATCCGAAAGGGTATATTTGTAAGGGTAGAAAAAGGGTAGCAGTATTTCATCACTACAAATACCCTTTTTCTACCCTTTTCCTATCCTTTTTTTCTAAGAGTGAAGATCCTTGTTCATAATTTTGGTCATAGCCCGGTAGCATCACGTAAGAACGGATTATTACATAGGAATAAATAGGAAGAACAGATACCAGAAGATCTATTGGTCAATAACGACGGTATCTGCTGAACTACATACTACTAACTATCAAACCACATACTACTAACTATCAAACCACATACTACTAACTATCAAACCACATACTACTAACTATCAAACCACATACTACTAACTATCAAACCACATACTACTAACTATCAAACTACATACTACTAACTATCAAACTACAACTATTGCATTGGATAGCATTAGAATTTCTTTTTTTAGTGTTGAATAAAAAAGTCTTATAACTGTGAAATGTCTTGTCGCACTGTCGTCTTCTAAAGGCTTTTCTAAACTAATGCGATGAATTGAATTATACGTATTACAGTCTTTCCCTTACTTATTGCTCTCCTCCTCCTCCTCCCTCCTCCCCTCCTCCTCCTTCCTCTCCTCTCCTCCTCCTCCTCCTCTTTCCTCCTCTCCTCCTCCTCCTCTCTCCGTTCATTTTCTCTATCTTTTCTTTCTCCATCCTTTCCTTCTCTTCTTTTCACTTTCTCGTTTATTTTCTCTCTCTCCTATGATGCCTGGTCTTTTCTTCTTCTCTCTCTTGC
>JACEEZ010019732.1:20000-25000 GCA_016584305.1 Chionoecetes opilio
TGCATGAACATACATACACATGCATACATACATACATACATGTCATACATACATACATACATACATACATCCATACATACATACATACATACATGTCATACATACATACATACATACATACATACATACATACATACATACATACATCATCATACATCATCATACATACATACATACATGTCATACATACATACATACATACATACATACATACATACATACATACATACATTCATACATCCATACATCCATACATACATACATACATACATGTCATACATACATACATACATACATACATACATACATGTCATACATCCATACATCCATACATACATCCATACATACATGTCATACATACATACATACATACATACATACATACATACATACATACATACATACATACATGTCATACATCCATACATCCATACATACATACATACATGTCATACATACATACATACATACATACATACTACATACATACATACATACATACATACATACATACGTTTAGAGCGCTTCGTATTTTATTATAACTCCTTCCTGTTATCCTGTTTTCTTTCTTTCTTTCTTTCTTTCTTTCCATCTTTCTCTACATCCCTTCCCTTCCTTTCCCTTCCCTTCCTTTCCCTTCCCTTCCTTTCCCCTTTATCCCTTCCAAAGCTTTCATTTTTACCTCAGTCAAAAACGTGTATAGAATAGTCTTTCCCCACCGCTCACACACACACACACACACCCACACACACACACACACACACACACACACACACACCACACACACACACACACACACACACCACACACACACAACACACACACACACACACACCACACACACACACACACACACACACACAAAACACACACACACACACACACACCACACACACACACACACACACGAATGAATGGATAAATTGTGATAGAAAATAATGGACAATACTCCCACGAAGGAAAGAAATATAAATACGTAGTAATAAAAAAGAAGTTAAATTTAAAGATCCATTTTATCACAAACTTTTCTTTTTCTGACGTGGGAGTTATTTTCCGGATATGATAAGAAAATGCTTTTACCTGTTGTTTTTATTTACCTTCTTTTCATTCATTACGTATTTTGAATAATTTGATTTACTCACTCGCTTTTATGACCTGATTAGTTGACGAAAATTTCCCTGTCTCCAAAAACTAACTAAATAAATAAATAGTTGCCTCCAAAAACTAACTAAATAAATACATAGTTGCCTCCAAAAACTAACTAAATAAATAAATAGTTGCCTCCAAAAACTAACTAAATAAATACATAGTTGCCTCCAAAAACTAACTAAATAAATACATAGTTGCCTCCAAAAACTAACTAAATAAATAATAGTTGCCTCCAAAAACTAACTAAAATAAATACATAGTTGCCTCCAAAAACTAACTAAATAAATACATAGTTGCCTCCAAAAACTAACTAAATAAATACATAGTTGCCTCCAAAAACTAACTAAATAAATACATAGTTGCCTCCAAAAACTAACTAAATAAATAAATAGTTGCCTCCAAAAACTAACTAAATAAATACATAGTTGCCTCCAAAAACTAACTAAATAAATAAATAGTTGCCTCCAAAACTAACTAAATAAATACATAGTTGCCTCCAAAAACTAACTAAATAAATACATAGTTGCCTCCAAAAAACTAACTAAATAAATACATAGTTGCCCCCAAAAACTAACTAAATAAATACATAGTTGCCTCCAAAAACTAACTAAATAAATAAATAGTTGCCTCCAAAAACTAACATAAATACATAGTTGCCTCCAAAAACTAACTAAATAAATAAATAGTTGCCTCCAAAAACTAACTAAATAAATACATAGTTGCCTCCAAAAACTAACTAAATAAATACATAGTTGCCTCCAAAAACTAACTAAATAAATAAATAGTTGCCTCCAAAAACTAACTAAATAAATACATAGTTGCCTCCAAAAACTAACTAAATAAATAAATAGTTGCCTCCAAAAACTAACTAAATAAATACATAGTTGCCTCCAAAAACTAACTAAATAAATAAATAGTTGCCTCCAAAAACGAACTAAATAAATAAATAGTTGCCTCCAAAAACTAACTAAATAAATACATAGTTGCCTCCAAAAACGAACTAAATAAATAAATAGTTGCCTCCAAAAACTAACTAAATAAATACATAGTTGCCTCCAAAAACGAACTAAATAAATAAATAGTTGCCTCCAAAAACTAACTAAATAAATACATAGTTAAAGAAATAGATAAAAGAAAACTATTATATGTTAGTTATACATCTGTACATAAATTGGCGATACATAAAATTCGTCAAATTACATGAAAAAAAAAAAATTAATATGAAAAAGAAAAAAAAATCAAAGTAACTAATTCTGATTATGCTATATATGGTTACATTTTATCTAGTCATCTTCATTTGATACCTGTCCGTGTGTGTGTGTGTGTCTATGTGTGTGTGCGAGGATGAATGCGTACTTACAGACAAGCTCGCGATGTGTGTACGCTAATGGCGGGTAATATGTACGACAGCGACCCTTGGAGGAACACACAGACCGATTCTTATCACCCTTATCACACGGGACGCATAATTCCCGCTCTCTGGAATAGTATGTCGGAATAGCGATGTCTCTCTCTCTCTCTCTATCTCTCTCTCTCTCTCTCTCTCTCTCTCTCTCTCTCTCTCTCTCTCTCTCTCTCTCTCTCTCTCTCACACACATTCTTCCTTTCTTTCCTACTTTTCTTGTGTATTTTTATTTACTTTAGTATTTTTCATTACTTTCTACTTTTACTTCTATGCTCTCTCTCTCTCTCTCTCTCTCTCTCTCTCTCTCTCTCTCTCTCTCTCTCTCTCTCTCTCTCTCTCTCTCTCTCTGGAATAGCGATGTCGAGCCAATCACTGAACATCATTTATAAAGTCTAGGCTAGGTTAGGTTAGGTTATAGGTTAGGTTAGGTTAGGTTAACTAATCAATTGAATAGGTCTAATCTTAAATAAATATACAGATTATGGTTGTATAAGTTGCTCAATGGAAGGGACATGAACATAATAAGTGAGCAAGGTAGGCTACATAATAATTGCTAGAATATCAACATAATTACCAGACACCTCCAAGTCCCCCATTACAA
This sequence comes from Chionoecetes opilio, assembly GCA_016584305.1. Taxonomy (NCBI): domain Eukaryota; kingdom Metazoa; phylum Arthropoda; class Malacostraca; order Decapoda; family Majidae; genus Chionoecetes; species Chionoecetes opilio. The sequence goes on from JACEEZ010019732.1 coordinate 23,156, forward strand.
CGCCACATTAGGGGTGGAGCCTACATGATCGCTGGGCCATAATCTGTAGGTTTTATTTAAGATTAGACCTATTAAATTGTCCAACCTAACCTAAACTAACCTAACCCAACCTAACCTAGCCTAGACTTTATAGATGATGTTAAATAAAAGACAGGGTATATCCCAGCGATCGCTTAAGCTCCACCCCCATGTGACGTCACGAGCTTGGACAACGGTGATTGGCTAGAGACATCCTCCATACTACATACTACTCCAGAAAACGGCAATATGCACACCGGCCACCCAACAAACAACGATACCATAGAATAACACAAAGATGACGCATAACGAAACCTAGATAACGTTAAACAATAGACTAATTACATGCAAAACTATTGGTCATTACTCGGTTTAGGGCATCCCGCGATTTGCAGTCAACTATATTATGAAGGGACCCTCTCTCGAAACATAAGAGTGAAGGGCATTTAAAAACTAAACCCAACCCCGCATTATAACCTCCTATGATGGTAACCAACCCTCCTATAATGGTAACCCCAAAAGACCCCCACGAAGGGATGTCCTCAGCCAAAGACTACTGTATCCTGGACTTGCTACTCAGTTTGGGCTATTTCCAGTGGAGGCCAATGCCGTGTACAGTAGTCTTTGCCTCAGCCGTAAAAAAAACCCCAAATTATTATACATGTACCAATATGAAGTGATGTTTTGTTTTAGCCTCAACTCAAACGTCAAGACTTTCCAAAATATGTTATAATGTTATGAAGTGATTATGATAACTTATGGTGATAGAATCGGTTAGGTTTGCACTCCACGGTGTCTCCCTTTATAACAATGTACTACTAATACATATACCGCCGTCGCTTTATCTAGTCATGTCATTCCTCTAACTTATCATAACAACACCTTTTTACCTCTCGTCACTTTTGCTCTATTACCAATAAAAAAAATTAAGTATATGCGTCTATAACAGAGGAAAGTGACGTCAGGGTAAATCACAGGTTGTTTTATGATAATTAGAGGAGTATTATTATGTAAAATGAATCATAGTTATACATTGGGTCAACTGTAACACCTATGTACCCTATCTATAGTCTTTTTTTTTTAACGAGGCGAAAATTCCATTCTATCATAAGGTCTCATGCTTAAAATGATGCCTATGTTTACCTGATAATATGGTTAACTATGATAAAATGCAGCTGACATTTAGAAGAACTATAGTATTCCCTTCTCATGCTTAAAATGATGCCTATGTTTACCTGATAATATGGTTAACTATGATAAAAACCAGCTGCCATTTAGAAGAACCATAGTATTTCCTTCTCATGCTTAAAATGATGCCTATGTTTACCTGATAATATGGTTAACTATGATAAAAACCAGCTGCCACTTAGAAGAACCATAGTATTCCCTTCTCATGCTTAAAATGATGCCTATGGTTACCTGATAATATGGTTAACTATGATAAAATGCAGCTGCCATTTAGAAGAACTATAGTATTCCCTTCTCATGCTTAAAATTATGCCTATGTTTACCTGATAATGTGGTTAACTATGATAAAAAACAACTGCCATTTAGAAGAAGCGTAGTATTCCCTTCTCCTGGCATTAAATATCAGTCAATAAGCAGCAAGGGGTCAGGATTTCTCGCCTCGTTAAAAAACACAAGAGTATAGTCCGCCACCGTTGCTGCTATACTACTGCTGTCGCTTGGTATATTTATGATAGCAACACCTGCCCATGATTAGCCTATTGGATCCTTAACTAGTGAGCTGTTGTATGTATATCTCTGTCCGTGTTTCTGGCCTAGGTGAAGTGTAAACATTGTTGTGTTGTTTTTTCTTGTACATAA
>JACEEZ010019732.1:30000-70000 GCA_016584305.1 Chionoecetes opilio
GGGAAGGAGGAGAGGGAGAAGCACTTGAATTTGGAATAGAAATAGGAGGACGATGACAACAACTGGACCAGGAAGAGGAGGGAGAGGGAAGGAAGGAAGGAAGGAAGGAAGGAAGGAAGGAAAGAAGGAAGGAAGGAAGAAGGAAGGAAGGAAGGAAGGAAAGAAGGAAGGAGAGGAAGGTAGAGGAGGGAAGGAAGGAAGAGAGGAAAGAAGGGAGATAGTGGAAGGGAGGTAGGGAAGGAAGGAAGGAAGGAAGGAAGGAGAGGAGGACTCTTAAACCTTATCTGATATAGAGTTGAAAAAGATACAATGAAAAGAACGTAAATTGATATGGAAAATGAAGGAAATAATCAATGAAATATATAATGACGTCATCATTTTAATCAGCAAGGGACGTTTTTTTCGAAGATTCTCCAAAGATACTTCACGAATCTTTGTTTAATATTAATTTTTCTGTATTTTGACGATAGTTTCTTTACTTTAATACTAGTAGAATACTTTTATATCTAATAGCGAATAGAATAGTATATTCAATTTTCACATGCACAAAAAATGGTTGAATCAACACACGCTCTAAATATGAAGTTTAATATTTGTTTCAGTCTTTTTTAATTCTCTTTAAAAATGTGAATATAACGAGGATTATGAGATTTTTTTATTTGTATTCTCGTGTGTGTGTGTGTGTGTGTATGTATGTGTGTATGTATGTGTGTGTGTGTGTGTGTGTGTGTGTGTGTGTGTGTGTATGTGTGTGTATGTATATGTGTGTATGTGTGTGTGTGTGTGTTCTCATTTTTATCGTACCAGTATACGTGAACGGGGACGATTTGGATAGTTTTTTTGTGACAGCGAATATGTGTGTGTGTGTGTGTGTGTGTGTGTGTGTGTGTGTTTGTTCATTCACCCATGGTCTTGTCCACGCGAGCTGGGTCGCGATCGCCAGTTTCAACGTCTCAGTGCGAGCTTGGAGCTCATTATTACCGATCTTTGGGCAATGCTGGGATCTCACACACCACACCCACCCACATTCCCTTGCTCAAGGGGGACAGTACCCGTTGTCAGTAACAGTAATTTGTCATTGAAAAATCCCCGGGTGCGCGAGGATTCGAGCCGCCTATCCACAGAATGGGAGACCAGCACGCTATCAACCTGACCATCGCGGTGTGTGTGTGTGTGTGTGTGTGTGTGTGTGAAAAGCAGCCGTCAAAACCAGCTGGCTTGATCTGGGAAACTTATGAACACCGCCACCGCCACCACCACCACCACCGCCACCGTCACTCGCTCACTAGAAAGAGGATTCGAACCCCACAACTCTTTGTTTCCTACTCAGTCTGATCCTCTTTGGCGGGTATTAACGACAGGGAAAAAGTTACGTGTGAGAAGAGAGAGAGAGAGAGAGAGAGAGAGAGAGAGAGAGAGAGAGAGAGAGAGAGAGAGAGAGATGAATGCGGTGTTAAGCGATGGTGATGTTTGAGCTAATTTATCCTTCTTTGTATTTGTAATGGCTAGGAGACTTGGCATTGTTTGGAGATATGGAAGGGAGGGGACTGTTTGAGAGAGAGAGAGAGAGAGAGAGAGAGAGAGAGAGAGAGAGAGAGAGAGAGAGAGAAGAGAGAGAGAGAGACAGAGAGAGAGAGAGAATGTGTAAAGAAAATGTCGTTCCATCTCTCACTAATCAAATTCAAATAAACAAAAAAAAACCAATAAAGAAAAGTTAGATTTTTGTCTTTTAAGTTAACAAGAAAATGTAATCCACTTTAAAGAATATTTCCAAAATGTTATCATTTAGGAATAATTTAATTCTCTCTCTCTCTCTCTCTCTCTCTCTCTCTCTCTCTCTCTCTCTCTCTCTCTCTCTCTCTCTCTCTCTCTCTCTCTCTCTCTCTCTCTCTCTCTTTCTTTCTTTACGTGCTTGTCTACCTACATATGTAATTTACCTTTAATATCAAGTAGAGCTTTTCATGTCTACACACACACACACACACACACACACACACACACACACACACACACACACACACACACACACACACACACACACACACACACACACACACACACACACACACACACACACACACACACACACACACACACACACACACACACACCACAACACACACTACACACACTCTCTCTCTCTCTCTCTCTCTCTCTCTCTCTCTCTCTCTCTCTCTCTCTCTCTCTCTCTTCTCTCTCTCTCTCTCTCTCTCTCTCATTCCCGTGCCTGAGAAAAGTTTAGGTTCCCTCCGTTTAATGCATGGACCGGCTCCCCACTCTTACAAGGGGGAGGAATGAATTGTTACAGAGAAGGTTACGCCAAAGGTTTGCGTTCTAACCATGGTCATCTTATTCCCGTGTGGCGCGCCGCTGACGACCCAGACCCGTCATTAGGGTGGTGTAGTTCGCTGTCCGGCTGTCGGGCTGCCTACGTGGCGACGACACAGTAATAGCTTCTCCATTTGTGTTTTTCGTATGCATATTGTAGTTCCTGACGTTGCCTTGTCTGTCGAGCTACCCTTAGTTTGCTTTCTATCGTATTTGTTTTTTTGGCATCTCTCTCTCTCTCTCTCTCTCTCTCTCTCTCTCTCTCTCTCTCTCTCTCTCTCTCTCTCTCTCTCTCTCTCTCTCTCAATCTCTGGAAATGCGTGTTTTCATCCTCCTTTCGTGTCGTAAATTATACTTTCGAAATTCTTATTTAATCGTCAGGTAACTTTTCAAGGGTGAGATGCCATGACAAAGGCTGCAAGATTTTTTCATTTGGTTTTTCTTAAGGATCAGAGGCGTCCCCCGTACCGCTATTCCCTCATGGTTACTTGATCTGTTACTCTAATATTGAAGGACCAAGGAGAAAATGCGACCAGATTATTTCAAACTTATTGCACTCGGACAGACGAATTGTAAAGAAGTGAAGTTCTCGTCCATCTCTTTGCCAACACTGTCCAAAAAGTTAGGCAGTGGAGTAAAATTATGTCCACATCCGTACCGCGTGACGTAATGATCGATACGAAACTACGATATTTTGAAATTGACATCCTTGAAATCGGTAACTTTGCTCCTTGATTATTTGGCTTCATGAATTTGGAACCGACTGGACTTACGTAGCGTCTATTTGCTCGTATGTATTTACTTTTATGTTTAATACCATAGATATAGAGGAGTTTAATATTCAGAGTAATAAGGCAAACTGACATCCTTGAGATCGGTAACTTTGCTCCTTGATTATTTGGCTTCGTGAATTTGGAACCGACAGGGCTTAGGTAGCGTCGATCTATTTACTAGTATGTAGCCTACTATTTACTTTTTTTACTCTCTCCTCTCTCTCTCTCTCTCTCTCTCTCTCTCTCTCTTCTCTCTCTCTCTCTCTCTCTTCTCTCTCTCTCTCTCTCTCATTCTCTCTCTCTCTCTCTCTCTCTCTCTCTCTCTCTCTCTCTCTCTCTCTCTCTCTCTCTCTCTCTCTCTCTCTCTCTCTCTCTCTCTCTCTCTCTCTCTCTCTCTCTGCTCTAAATTATCTACCAAAAAATGAAAAAGAAAATGAAAAAAAATATCTAAAAGAAGGTGGAATTTTTTTTTTATCTCGGTATTAGTACGTTAGAGAGAGAGAGAGAGAGAGAGAGAGAGAGAGAGAGAGAGAGAGAGAGAGAGAGAGAGAGAGAGAGAGAGAGAGAATTTTCACATTAATTTTCATCGCATACCAGTCCAATAATATCATATAATCCACTTCTATGACATTACCACCACCACCACGACCTTGAGGAACGCTACTAAACATGACAGGGCGATACTGTTAATAAGGGAAGAGGAGGAGTTACGTCAAATAGGAGATACCATAAGCGGCAGTACACGATAATCTAACAAGGCAATGTATCCAATAGTAATAGTAACCAAAGATAAAGTACTGTAAGATTGTAGTAAGTGTAAGATTGTAGATAGTATAACACCACTATGACTAAATGCAACGTTATTAGTGTTTGTATTACTAGTATTCGGCAACATTCTCTCTCTCTCTCTCTCTCTCTCTCTCTCTTAGCCTCTCTCCCTCTCTCTCTCTCTTAGCCTCTCTCCCTCTCTCTCTCTCTCGTACCCTATATATCTCTATACTCTCTCTATACCCTCTCTCTCTTAACCCTCTCTCTCTCTCTCATACCCTCTCTCTCTCAACCCTCTCTCTCTCTCATCCCTCTCTCTCTCTTAACCCTTTCTCTCTTACCCTATCTCTCTCACTCTCTCTCTCTTACCCTATCTCTCTCTCTCTCTCTCTCACTCGAGTGCTTCGACGCCTTGGCACTCGACGCCTTGGTAGTACTCGCGACAGTCGTCTTGAAGGTATATGTGTGGCACATTCTCTGCTGCACTCAATCAGGTAAAAGTTTTCTCGCTTGTTGTTTCTTGCGTGGGTTATTTTTGTTGTTCTGAGGATTCTTTGTTTGCGTATATTTTGTTATTACGAATTTATTTGTAGTAGTAGTAGGAGGAGGAGGAGGAGGAGGTCTTGAAATAGCAGTAATAGTAGTAGTATATATTAGTGGTAGTCATCAAATTTGCTCGTGCTCTTGTACATATTCGAAGTACATAACTCCTTGATATTGGACAAAGCCTCCTCCCAACCCCTACTTGCCAGGCTAACAACCCACAATAAAACTAACTTGACAAAAAAGCTCGTTCACTGGGCTTTTCAAGGTTGGCATAATTTACTAGGATATGTCTTCGACACGGCTTGGGCAAGAATACTCGTGAGCGGGCATAGAGAGGCATATAGACGACTTTACGTATAATAGTCACCGTGTGTACCCGACTAGCCAACGAAGTCTGTGTGTAAAAAATGGAGTAGATACTAAAAATGGAGATCGTTGGTTATTTATGCAAGAAAGAACTGTGTGTGTGTATGTGTGTGTGTGCGAGAGAGAGCGAGAGAGAGAGAGAGAGAGAGAGAGAGAGAGAGAGAGAGAGAGAGAGAGAGAGAGAGAGAGAGAGAGAGAGAGAGAGAGAGAGAGAGAGAGAGAGAGAGAGAGAGATTATGAATTATATTATTAGTCGAAATGAAATGCTTATTGCCGTCCTGCTAGACACGAAGCTGTAGGCAAACTACTGTCTAAATAAAATAAAAAAACCAATCTGAAGCAAGCTTGCCTGAACAGCAAATCAAGCATATATGAAAACACAATGATACAGGATTTATACTAAGAAGCACTAATTAAGGATAACTTTGCACTCATTTTTCCACAGCGGTGTTATCTGGAGTGACGCAAAATACATCCTTACTAAGTTACTGAGGTCCATTACTGCTCCACCGTGCTTAAGGGGAGTTCAGTATGTCTCAGCGGTACTTCGAGGAGGCGCCCCTAGCCACGACCTACGCCATGGTCCGCCCCGAGCCGCCCGCGTCCCTGGTGCAGCGCGTCCTCGACTATCTCCGCGGCGGGGTGAGTGACCGGCGAGGGCTTTGTTTCGCCCGCATAGTATTTTATTGGAGAGTAAGGATTTTTAATTGGCTTTCTTTTTAATTGCTCTTTATCGTTTGGCAAGTCTGTGCATTGTCTTAACCCCTTCACACCCAGATCTTTCCTTTGCTATAAAAAATTGTATGTTGTCGAGCCATAAAATTACGAAAAGTAACAAAATATACCACATTAGTTAGGTAGTGGACATGGATACTAGGTAAACAGGTCATATCTATAAAAACATTACTTATATTCATTAAAAATCATCTAATGGTGGTCAAATTACAATGAAAATTACGTTCTGGGCCTCAAAGGGTTAATTGTGGACAAAATTCGATGTATCTTTTTTTCATTATAACCTCTTTAGGGCTACTGCAGTTCCTTCCTTTGATACATTTTTATTATTAACAGTGGACAAAATTCAATATGTCTTGCTGTATGATGGCCCCCTCTTTTATGACAATTAAGCCCTATTTTTATTTTTTATTTTTTTATATTTTTTTTACTATTATTATTATTATTTTTATTTTTATTTTTATATTACATTGAAGCCTATACTGCTGATCCTTCCTTTGCTACATTTTTATTATTAACAGTGGACAAAATTTCCTGTGTGTTTCAGTACGGCGGGCCCCTGGAGGCAGCCCTGGACGTGGGCTGCGGCTCGGGCCAGAGTACCCACAGCCTGGCGCCACACTTTGTCTCCGTCACGGGCCTTGACATCTCGGAGGCGCAGGTTGCTGAAGCCTTAAAGCTGAACAAGAACCCGGCAGTCGCCTTTAGGTGTGTTTCTCTGATGAATAGGCTTATAGGTGTGCAGTAATCCAGTCTTATTTCAAGTTGCAGCCTCACCTTTTTTTATGCGTGTATGTGTATGCTTTTCCTTTATGTGTGTTCTTATGCTCTTATGTTCTTTCTTATGTTCTTTCTTATGTTCTTATGTTCTTTCTTATGTTCTTATGTTCTTTCTTATGTTCTTATGTTCTTTTTTATGTTATTTCTTATGTTCTTTTTTGTTATTTCTTATGTTCTTATGTTCTTTCTTATGTTCTTATGTTCTTTCTTATGTTCTTATGTTCTTTCTTATGTTCTTATGTTCTTTCTTATGTTCTTATGTTCTTTCTTATGTTCTTATGTTCTTTCTTATGTTCTTATGTTCTTCTGATGAATATTCTTATGTGTGTGAAATAATCCAGTCTTATTTCAAGTTGCAGCCTCACCTTTTTATTTATGCGTGTACTATGTGTATGTTTTTCCTTTATGTGTTTCCTTCTGATGAACATTCTTATATGTTTGAAATATTTCCAGTCATATTTCAAATGGCAACCTCACTTCTTTATCTCAGTTTGCAGCTTCACTCTTTTATTCCAATTTGTAGCCTTACTTTTTGGATATATTCATGTGATTTGACATTCATAAATCCTTGACTCTTAACATTTAATCCTTGACTCTTTAACATTTTCACTGGCTAGCTGTTCTCTCATTAAACTTTTTTTTCTAGTTACACCTGTCGCAGAGTAATTATAATATTGCTACTTATTTTGATTGATTAATAAAGGGCAAGGCAATGTTAAGTAAGGAGTATGTATTTATATTAATGGAAACTCGTGAAATGTATTAGATTTTCAGTACATGCAGTGGCTAAAGTATAGAAGGAAATGAGCATTATGTATTGAAAACTATATTATTCAAGCAGGACAGATCTTTCCCATGTAACATTCTTTATTTATCATCATACTTGACATCTCTATTTCTCCTTCCATTTCTTCTTATAGGACTGTTCGTTCTTAATCAGCAATATTAATCTATGTTCGTTCTTAATCAGCAGTACCGTATTAACCTATGTTCGTTCTTAATCAGCAGTACCGTATTAACCTATGTTCGTTCTTAATCAGCAGTACCGTATTAACCTATGTTCGTTCTTAATCAGCAATACCGTATTAACCTATATTCGTTCTTAATCAGCAATACCGTATTAACCTATGTTCGTTCTTAATCAGCAGTACCGTATTAACCTGTTAATTCTTAATCAGCAGTACCGTATTAACCTATTTTCATTCTTAATCAGTAGTACCGTATTAACCTATGTTAATTCTTAATCAGCAGTACCGTATTAACCTATGTTCGTCTTAATCAACAGTACCGTATTAACCTATGTTCGTCTTAATCAGCAGTACCGTATTAACCTATGTTCGCTCTTAATCAGCAATACCGTATTAACCTATGTTCGTTCTTAATCAGCAGTACCGTATTAACCTATGTTAATTCTTAATCAGCAGTACCGTATTAACCTATGTTAATTCTTAATCAGCAGTACCGTATTAACCTATGTTCGTCTTAATCAACAGTACCGTATTAACCTATGCTAGTCTTAATCAGCAATACCGTATTAACCTATGTTCGTCTTAATCAGCAGTACCGTATTAACCTATGTTCGCTCTTAATCAGCAATACCGTATTAACCTATGTTCACTCTTAATCAGCAATACCGTATTAACCTATGTTCACTCTTAATCAGCAATACCGTATTAACCTATGTTCGCTCTTAATCAGCAATACCGTATTAACCTATGTTCGCTCTTAATCAGCAGTACCGTATTAACCTATGTTCGCTCTTAATCAGCAATACCGCATTAACCAATGTTCGCTCTTAATCAGCAATACCGTATTAACCTATGTTCGTCTTAATCAGCAATAACATATTAACCTATGTTCTCTTAATCAGCAATACCGTATTAACCTATGTTCGCTCTTAATCAGCAATACCGTATTAACCTATTTTCATTCTTAATCAGCAGTACCGTATTAACCTATGTTCGCTCTTAATCAGCAGTACCGTATTAACCTATGTTCGCTCTTAATCAGCAATAACATATTAACCTATGTTCGCTCTTAATCAGCAATAACATATTAACCTATGTTCGCTCTTAATCAGCAATACCGTATTAACCTATATTCGTTCTTAATCAGCAATACCGTATTAACCTATGTTCGTTCTTAATCAGCAGTACCGTATTAACCTATATTCGTTCTTAATCAGCAGTACCGTATTAACCTATGTTCGTTCTTAATCAGCAGTACCGTATTAACCTATATTCGTTCTTAATCAGCAGTACCGTATTAACCTATATTCGTTCTTAATCAGCAGTACCGTACTAACCTATGTTCGCTCTTAATCAGCAATAACGTATTAACCTATGTTCGCTCTTAATCAGCAATACCGTATTAACCTATGTTCGTTCTTAATCAGCAGTACCGTATTAACCTATGTTCACTCTTAATCAGCAATACCGTATTAACCTATTTTCGTTCTTAATCAGCAGTACCATATTAACCTATGTTAATTCTTAATCAGCAGTACCGTATTAACCTATGTTAATTCTTAATCAGCAGTACCGTTTTAACCTATTTTCATTCTTAATCAGCAATACCGTATTAACCTATCCGTTCTTAACCAGCAAAACCGTATTAACCTATGTTCATTATTAATCAACAGTACTGTATTAACTTATGTTCGCTCTTAATCAGCAATACCGTATTAACCTATTTTCATTCTTAATCAGCAATACCGTATTAACCTATTTTCATTCTTAATCAGCAGTACTGTATTAACCTATTTTCATTCTTAATCAGCAGTACCGTATTAACCTATGTTCGCTCTTAATCAGCAATACCGTATTAACCTATGTTCGTTCTTAATCAGCAGTACCGTATTAACCTATGTTAATTCTTAATCAGCAGTACCGTATTAACCTATTTTCATTCTTAATCAGCAATACCGTTTTAACCTATTTTCATTCTTAATCAGCAGTACCGTATTAACCTATTTTCATTCTTAATCAGCAGTACCGTATTAACCTATTTTCATTCTTAGTCAGCAGTACCGTATTAACCTATTTTCATTCTTAATCAGCAGTACCGTATTAACCTATGTTAATTCTTAATCAGCAGTACCGTATTAACCTATGTTAATTCTTAATCAGCAGTACCGTATTAACTTATGTTCGCTCTTAATCAGCAATACCGTATTAACCTATGTTCGTTCTTAATCAGCAGTACCGTATTAACCTATGTTAATTCTTAATCAGCAGTACCGTATTAACCTATGTTAATTCTTAATCAGCAGTACCGTATTAACCTATGTTAATTCTTAATCAGCAGTACCGTATTAACCTATGTTAATTCTTAATCAGCAGTACCGTATTAACCTATGTTAATTCTTAATCAGCAATACCGTATTAACCTATTTTCATTCTTAATCAGCAATACCGTATTAACCTATTTTCATTCTTAATCAGCAATACCGTATTAACCTATGTTCGCTCTTAATCAGCAATACTGTATTAACCTATGTTCGTTCTTAATCAGCAGTACCGTATTAACCTATGTTAATTCTTAATCAGCAGTACCGTATTAACCTATGTTAATTCTTAATCAGCAGTACCGTTTTAACCTATTTTCATTCTTAATCAGCAGTACCGTATTAACCTAAGTTCGCTCTTAATCAGCAATACCGTATTAACCTAAGTTCGCTCCTAATCAGCAATACCGTATTAACCTAAGTTCGCTCTTAATCAGCAATACCGTATTAACCTATGTTGCAGGGTGAGTGGAGCGGAGTCCCTACCATTCCCAGACGGCAGCCAACAGTTGGTGACAGCAGGCCAGGCGTGTCACTGGTTTGACTTACCCAGGTTCTTCAAGGAGGTGGATCGAGTGTTGGTGCCCGGTAAGTGAGATGAAGTTGGTGTGTTTTACCTCGTTGTGATATACGTACATGAAATAAATTATGTATACTCTTAGAATTCCGTCTTCACACCTCATTTGCTCAATCTCAGCTTTTAACCCCATCACGCCCAGATCTTTCCTTTACTATATAAAATTGTCTGTTGTTAGCCATAAAATTACGAAAAGTGACTGAATATACCAAATTAACTAGTGGACAAGGATACTAAACAGGTCATATCTCTAAAATATTGCTTATATTCACTAAAAATCGTCTAATGGTTGCCAAATTACAATGGAAAATACGTTATAGGCCTCAAGGGGTTAAGTTCATGAATAATTTAGGCATTTACGATTTCATTATCCAGTTTATTCCACACATCAATGCACTGACAAGGAAAGCTAGGGATGGTATACTAAAGGTGCAATATCAAAGCATCCTGTACTATTTTTCTTCATGTATTAGGTGTGAGTGTGTATCTTGTGAGGGTGTTATCATAGTACATAAATGAGCAGAATACATGCTTTAGGACCTCAGCATTATTCCCCTCCCTGGCAGGTGGTGTGGTGGCGCTCTACTGCTATGATGTAGAACGTATTGTGCATCATCGATTGGCAGAGAAACTGAATGCAGCTATTGACGAGGTAACACACACACACACACACACACACACTTGATGAATACACATACATGCACAAACACTTTATCCTTACTAAACACATACTATATAAATCATATTATTACATTAAACCAGCATATGATTTCTGGTCCCCTGCAATTTGCAAAAGATACTTGTCTTGTCTTGTAAGGAGGGAGGTAGTTGTCTTGTCTTGTCTTGTAAGGAGGGAGGTAGTTGTCTTATCTTGTCTTGTAAGGAGGGCGGTAGTTGTCTTGTCTTGTCTTGTAAGGAGGGAGGTAATTGTCTTGTCTTGTCTTGTAAGGAGGGAGGTAGTTGTCTTATCTTGTCTTGTAAGGAGGGAGGTAATTGTCTTGTCTTGTCTTGTAAGGAGGGAGGTAGTTGTCTTGTCTTGTCTTGTAAGGAGGGAGGTAGTTGTCTTGTCTTGTCTTGTAAGGAGGGAGGTAATTGTCTTATCTTGTCTTGTAAGGAGGGAGGTAGTTGTCTTGTCTTGTCTTGTAAGGAGGGAGGTAATTGTCTTGTCTTGTCTTGTAAGGAGGGAGGTAGTTGTCTTGTCTTGTCTTGTAAGGAGGGAGGTAATTGTCTTATCTTGTCTTGTAAGGAGGGAGGTAGTTGTCTTGTCTTGTCTTGTAAGGAGGGGAGGTATTGTCTTGTCTTGTCTTGTAAGGAGGGAGGTAGTTGTCTTATCTTGTCTTGTAAGGAGGGAGGTAGTTGTCTTGTCTTGTCTTGTAAGGAGGGAGGTATTGTCTTATCTTGTCTTGTAAGGAGGGAGATAGTTGTCTTATCTTGTCTTGTAAGGAGGGAGGTAATTGTCTTGTCTTGTCTTGTAAGGAGGGAGGTAGTTGTCTTATCTTGTCTTGTAAGGGGGAGGTAGTTTGTCTTGTCTTGTCTTGTAAAGAGGGAGGTAGTTGTCTTATCTTGTCTTGTAAGGAGGGAGGTAGTTGTCTTATCTTGTCTTGTAAGGAGGGAGGTAGTTGTCTTATCTTGTCTTGTAAGGAGGGAGGTAATTGTCTTGTCTTGTCTTGTAAGGAGGGAGGTAGTTGTCTTATCTTGTCTTGTCTTGTAAGGAGGAGGTAGTTGTCTTATCTTGTCTTGTAAGGAGGGAGGTAGTTGTCTTGTCTTGTCTTGTAAGGAGGGAGGTAGTTGTCTTATCTTGTCTTGTAAGGAGGGAGGTAGTTGTCTTATCTTGTCTTGTAAGGAGGGAGGTAGTTGTCTTATCTTGTCTTGTCTTGTAAGGAGGGAGGTAGTTGTCTTATCTTGTCTTGTAAGGAGGGAGGTAATTGTCTTGTCTTGTCTTGTAAGGAGGGAGGTAGTTGTCTTATCTTGTCTTGTAAGGAGGGAGGTAGTTGTCTTATCTTGTCTTGTAAGGAGGGAGGTAATTGTCTTGTCTTGTCTTGTAAGGAGGGAGGTAGTTGTCTTATCTTGTCTTGTAAGGAGGGAGGTAGTTGTCTTATCTTGTCTTGTAAGGAGGGAGGTATTGTCTTGTCTTGTCTTGTAAGGAGGAGGTAGTTGTCTTATCTTGTCTTGTAAGGAGGGAGGTAGTTGTCTTATCTTGTCTTGTAAGGAGGGAGGTAGTTGTCTTATCTTGTCTGTCTGTAAGGAGGGAGGTAGCTGTCTTATCTTGTCTTGTCTTGTAAGGAGGGAGGTAGTTGTCTTATCTTGTCTTGTAAGGAGGAAGGTAGTTGTCTTATCTTGTCTTGTCTTGTAAGGGGGAGGTAGTTGTCTTATCTTGTCTTGTAGAGGGAGGAGGTAATTGTCTTGTCTTGTCTTGTAAGGAGGGAGGTAGTTGTCTTATCTTGTCTTGTAAGGAGGGAGGTAGTTGTCTTATCTTGTCTTGTAAAGAGGGAGGTAGGGAGGTAGTTGTCTTTTCTTGTCTTGTAAGGAGGGAGGTAGTTGTCTTGTCTTGTCTTGTCTTGTAAGGAGGGAGGTAGCTGTCTTATCTTGTCGTGTAAGGAGGGAGGTAGTTGTCTTGTCTTGTTTTGTCTTGTAAGGAGGGAGGTAGTTGTCTTATCTTGTCTTGTAAGGAGGGAGGTAGTTGTCTTGTCTTGTCTTGTAAGGAGGGAGGTAATTGTCTTGTCTTGTCTTGTAAGGAGGGAGGTAGTTGTCTTATCTTGTCTTGTAAGGAGGGAGGTAGTTGTCTTATCTTGTCTTGTAAGGAGGGAGGTAGTTGTCTTGTCTTGTCTTGTAAGGAGGGAGGTAGTTGTCTTATCTTGTCTTGTAAGGAGGGAGGTAGTTGTCTTATCTTGTCTTGTAAGGAGGGAGGTAATTGTCTTGTCTTGTCTTGTAAGGAGGGAGGTAGTTGTCTTATCTTGTCTTGTAAGGAGGGAGGTAGTTGTCTTGTCTTGTCTTGTAAGGAGGGAGGTAGTTGTCTTATCTTGTCTTGTAAGGAGGGAGGTAGTTGTCTTATCTTGTCTTGTCTTGTAAGGAGGGAGGTAATTGTCTTATCTTGTCTTGTAAGGAGGGAGGTAGTTGTCTTGTCTTGTCTTGTAAGGAGGGAGGTAGTTGTCTTGTCTTGTCTTGTAAGGAGGGAGGTAATTGTCTTATCTTGTCTTGTAAGGAGGGAGGTAATTGTCTTGTCTTGTCTTGTAAGGAGGGAGGTAGTTGTCTTGTCTTGTCTTGTAAGGAGGGAGGTAGTAGTCTTGTCTTGTCTTGTCTTGTAAGGAGGGAGGTAGTTGTCTTGTCTTGTCTTGTCTTGTAAGGAGGGAGGTAGTTGTCTTATCTTGTCTTGTAAGGAGGGAGGTAGTTGTCTTGTCTTGTCTTGTAAGGAGGGAGGTAGTTGTCTTATCTTGTCTTGTAAGGAGGGAGGTAGTTGTCTTATCTTGTCTTGTAAGGGGGGAGGTAGTTGTCTTATCTTGTCTTGTAAGGAGGGAGGTAATTGTCTTATCTTGTCTTGTAAGGAGGGAGGTAGTTGTCTTATCTTGTCTTGTAAGGAGGGAGGTAGTTGTCTTATCTTGTCTTGTAAGGAGGGAGGTAGTTGTCTTGTCTTGTCTTGTAAGGAGGGAGGTAGTTGTCTTATCTTGTCTTGTAAGGAGGGAGGTAGTTGTCTTGTCTTGTCTTGTAAGGAGGGAGGTAGTTGTCTTATCTTGTCTTGTAAGGAGGGAGGTAGTTGTCTTATCTTGTCTTGTAAGGAGGGAGGTAGTTGTCTTATCTTGTCTTGTAAGGAGGGAGGTAGTTGTCTTATCTTGTCTTGTCTTGTAAGGAGGGAGGTAGTTGTCTTGTCTTGTCTTGTCTTGTAAGGAGGGAGGTAGTTGTCTTCTGTGGTTACTATGACCACACAAAATTTACAATGTGTTCTGTTTCTTTCCGAAATCATTCATTCTTATTTTTTTTTAGTTACCTCCATTGTTGTGGAATTGTTGTGCTGTGTTGACATAGTGGTGTGTGTGTGTGTGCACCAGTATGGATCTCACTGTTGCAATGTGTGGGCTTTCTTTTGCCTTCCTTCTTTCTTTCTTTCTTTTACAGGAACTACCACGTGTAGGTCTCGAAGCCTCTTGTAGCTTCCTTATTTTCTTATGTTCTTATGTAGGTCTCGAGGCTTCTTGTAGCTTCCTTATTTTCTTATGTTCTTATGTTCTTATGTAGGTCTCGAGGCCTCTTGTAGCTTCCTCAGTTTCATATTTTCTTATGTTCTTATGTAGGTCTCGAGGCCTCTTGTAGCTTCCTTATTTATATATTTTCCTACGTTCTTATGTAGGTCTCGAGGCCTCTTGTAGCTCCCTTATTTTCTTATGTTCTTATGTAGGTCTCGAGGCCTCTTGTAGCTTCCTTATTTTCTTATGTTCTTATGTAGGTCTTGAGGCCTCTTGTAGCTTCCTTATTTTCTTATGTTCTTATGTAGGTCTCGAGGCCTATTGTAGCTTCCTTATGTTCTTATGTAGGTCTTGAGGCCTCTTGTAGCTTCCTTATTTTCATATGTTCTTATGTAGGTCTCGAGGCTTCTTGTAGCTTCCTTATTTTCTTATGTTCTTATGTAGGTCTTGAGGCCTCTTGTAGCTTCCTTATTTTCTTATGTTCTTATGTTCTTATGTAGGTCTCGAGGCTTCTTGTAGCTTCCTTATGTTCTTATGTTCTTATGTAGGTCTCGAGGCTTCTTGTAGCTTCCTTATGTTCTTATGTTCTTATGTAGGTCTCGAGGCTTCCTGTAGCTTCCTTATGTTCTTATGTTCTTATGCCAGGTGTATCATGAGGTGCTTGCCGGGTGCTGGGGCCTCCTGTAGCTTCCTTATGTTGTTATGTTGTTGCAGGTGTATCATGAGGTGCTTGCTGGGTGCTGGGGCCTCCTGTAGCTTCCTTATGTTGTTATGTTGTTGCAGGTGTATCATGAGGTGCTTGCTGGGTGCTGGGCCTCCTGTAGCTTCCTTATGTTGTTATGTTGTTGCAGGTGTATCATGAGGTGCTTGCTGGGTGCTGGGGCCTCCTGTAGCTTCCTTATGTTGTTATGTTGTTGCAGGTGTATCATGAGGTGCTTGCCGGGTGCTGGGGTCAAGGCATCAAGGACGTGGAGGACATGTACCAGGATCCCAGGTTCGCCCTCGCCTACCCGGACTCCTGCAGGTAATGGCTCGGGCACCAACTCTAGCACAGAAGAAAAGCATGGGATGTTGATTCTTATTCTGTCGAGGAACTGCACAGTTTTTCAACATTATCAAGCGGACATTACTCTTTAAAAAGCATTGATAAGCGGGGATGGATGAGAGGAAGGGGATGTGGCATTAGTGTTTACTCTCAGTCGTTACGCCTAACAATTTACCAACCTAATTCATTCAGCTGGGATAGATTTGATTATGAGAAAAAGTTTGTGCAAATTTTTTTTTTTTTTTTTTTTTAACATGCTATCTCTTCCTCAAGCAATATTCTATGCTCATTATTCAAGACTTTTCCTCATAAATTTGTGATCTTTCCTTTTTGCTATTCATCCTCAAGGGAAAAGGAACTCATGATTTTCACGAAACTCTTCTACTTTTGCCAGGGATGAGACACACTTGCTGGAGAGGGAAGTGAGTGTGGTTGAGGTGACGCTGATGATAGCCTCCTTGTCAGGCTTCAACACGTACAGGGAGAAGAATGGAGAACCAGCGGCACAGAAGGTTCTTGATGATTTCCAGAAGAAGTAAGTTGTTGTAGCGTCATGTATAAATAGTGATCTGTGGTGCAGGAGTAGTGGCTGTAGTGCAGGAGTAGTGGGTAGTGGTGTCAGATTCAAGGCAAGGGTGAGGTGTACGGACAAGTGGAGACTTATCTGCCAAACTGCCCTGGCTATCCACTCTTCAAAGGAGTTCTAGGGCACACACAGACAAATAGGTAAATGAAAAGACTGATAAAATAGTTGAAGAGAATGCTTTGATATGGTTTTCAAGTCATATTACTTTTGCTGGAACATTTTTGGTGGCAGGCATCGTCAGGCAACCTTACCAAAAGTTAGCTTTGCAATTGTATGAGATCGAATCTTTAAGAAAACTCATTGTATCTTACTTCTACACAGATTTATGTCGACTCTGGGGGTGACTTCCCCTCCTGAGGACACCCGCATCAAAGTCTGCAACAAGTTCCTTCTTATCTTAGGGCGCAAACCTTCTGCTTAGACAGTAGGCTACAGAGCCATCTTTTCACCTTAAGAGCTGCCTTGCTGTCAGTGCAATGTTTAGTGACTGTGGATGAGGGGATGGGTCACCTTGGGGAAGAACTTGGGGGTAAGAAAACAGGGGCTAAACGGAAAATGCTGTGAATAGGAAATGTACATTAACATGATGATTAAAGCTAAAGCTATTCAGTTCTCAGATTTGGGATTCAATTACGTACATTGAAGATTTTTTTTTCTCTTTATTCTAGTACAGTGGTCGGCAACTTGCGGCTACGGAGCCGCATGCGACTCTTTCAAGAGACCTGTGCGGCTCCTGCCACCTATTTAAAAATGTCCAAATTATCGTAAAAAAAAAGAAGATAAAAAAAAGATAAACTACTGGCATAGATCGCCGCAGTACAATAGTGTAGGTGACCTAGGTCCTGGATCTCTAGGAAAATATAGGGATGAATTATTGTACTTAAGAACTTGTACTTGTTCATAATTTCCATTAATTTTACACTGCGGCTCCATCAGCACTGCTTTGCGTAGTTTTAAGAAACTGGCTCTTCTCGAATTCTGGGTTGCCAACCTCTGACCTAGTAGCTCACGTGATGGTGAAAAATGGGTGAAGAACATAACAAATGTATTCAATGTATATTTATCAAAATTCAAAACAACTTAAGAAATAATTTATGTACAAAAGACACATTCAAAACATTAAATGCTACACAAGCAGCGTCGAAATCTGTGTTTGGTCTGAACAAAGGAGTGAAAGTCACCAAGAAGTGGACGGTGTGCATGAAGGCACTCGGTTAGTTTTGTTTACACTGATACATTTATTGACCTTTTAGTAATACAATAATGTATACTCTAGTCTATATTGTACATTTGCCTGGGACTCCCCTTGGTGTGCCTGATCCTCCCTGCTTGTTCCTACTGCTGCCTTGTCCCTTCTTAGAGTTTATAGAAGACACTTGCTATGGTCCTTAAAAAGACTAATAAAGTAAAAGCTAATTAAAGAATACTGGTTGGCATAAATTATCCAGTAAATTTTGGATTCTCTGGTCTGTAGCAATATGTAATTAGATGTTGAATTTACCTACCTTGTTGCATTGCATGGCTCGGATACTGCCTTTTATGTCGTAAAGTAGTTTATGAAGTCTTAATCCTTTCAGACAACATTTTTTTTTTTTATTTATTTCCGATGTCTATTCTGCAGGGCGTGCCACAGCAGGGCGTGCCACAGTAGGGCGTGCCACAGTAGGGCGTGCCACAGTAGGGCGTGCCACAGTAGGGCGTGCCACAGCAGGGCGTGCACCCCAGCCACAAAAGACATCGGTATTATCAAATGATTTTTCACTTAAGAAATTGGGTTTATTTTTCATAAGCTGTTCAGAAATGTACACAGCAATGCATTGGACAAGAAAATGACTTCTAGATGAGAATGTCTTCAGAAAGCTTATGTGTACTGAAAACAGTACATATACATTCTCAGATTCAAGTTCTAAATCATCATAGAAATCTATAGCTTGTTTTTTTCATTGGCTCTGAATTTCTTTTTCAGTTTCATTATAGCATTGAAGTGTACAATAGTATGTACATACAGTATACAATAGTATCAGAAGGGCTAGAATAACATTTGGCTCATGTATGCAGGTTTGTGACTGAAGGATGTAGCTTATGGACAAGGGAATAACACTCTTAGCTGCCATAATCCTCCTCGCTGAACTCTGTCGATGATTGGGGATAATCCTGCCATACAACCTGTTTTACAGAACGGTGTGAGAATACCTTGGCGTTTGATTGCACGCATATGAGCTAAAAGCTAGTATAAATAATGCCTAATGTGTACAATGTATTGTAGATCCATTAAGTAGTATGAAGTGATACAAACTCCCTATTCTTGAGTAAAAAGCTTAATTTACTCTCACTTTGTGACTGTTGGTCATTTTGTACACTCCACACATGCCATATGGGTTACTAAAGGAGTTCCTGCCATCCTTCACACTCCACGCAGTGACGAGCGTGAATTAAATTAATGTTCTTGCTCACGAAGGGCCTGTAATCCATGGTAACCACATTTATATCCACTTTAGAATATTTAGTAAGCTTTCTTTCAATACGCATTAAAGACTATAAGGAGTTTCCCACAACATGATAAGTTTTATGTGGATGTTTACTTAGATTACTTATGAAGTATGTCTTCCTGCACTCCCCACCTTCTCTTCTCTTCAATCTACATCTTACAACAGCTTCTCTCACCGTGTTGGTCATGCACAACACTAGGTCTGTACAGCAGATGCAATGTCAACGCAGGCTACTTATTGTTACACCGGAATGACACTTTGATTCAGAAAATAGTGAAGCAGACCAACCTGCTGCACATATCTGCTATGCTTGGCAGGTGACAAAGGTTGCCGTCTGTCGTCATGGAACCTGCCCTTCAAAACTGTGATGATGATGATGATGACTGGACAAAACTGAGGCTTGATTAACTTGAACAATCCTTTCCACTGGTTTGTAGTTTCGTAATACTTTAAAGAGTGAAAATATTGAACCATTATTCACTCATTACATTCTCTTGGAAGAAACCCGTGTTTCTGGCTGATGTATAAATGTCAGATGCCAGCAATCATAATCACATGAGCTAATGTATCACATTCATAAAATAATGTACCATAAACATAGTAGATTAAGCATCCATATTTGGCACTACAATATACTCAATTCAGCTTTGTCATGCGAGATGAAAACACACATCTATGTTGGATGTCAGGTTACCGGTATGCAACATATTGGAAACTAAGACTCAAATCAGTAATATATTTGTGACGCTCCCATCCCCTCACTCCTCTCCTGGAAGTACCTTCATAGTACCCCAATAACAGTTTTGGCCACATTCAGAGTATTGTAATCGGAGTGCCACATGTTCACAGTATTTCATGAACACCACACTTATTGTATCACTTAAGAGTTTGGCCGTGTGGCTGTCTTGAGTCAAGGCCCTGCAGCTCACAGCTCAGTGTGGAGCAGGCCTGTGGTGGAGGTGATGGTGGCCACAGAGGTGCGTACATTGGGCACGGGAGTCCTGGGAGGCTTCTCAAGCTCCTGACACACCAGAGGCTGTGCTGCAAACGCAGAGTCATAGGAGGGCCGTCGCAGGGGCTCTGAGTGGATCTCTGAGGCTGGGGTGATGGGCCTCATCTGCTGGGGTGGAGTCATGGTGATGATATTCTTGTTATTATTATTGTTAACCCTTGGCTGTGGCTGGTGTGTGTGCCCGTTGAGCTGCGGCCCCATGTTTGCAGTGATGGCAGCTCGAGGGTAACTGTCCATGATGTGATCTGTGGACCGTGAGAGTGGGATCTGCGTTGGCTGGTGGTGATGGTTGTGGTTTGCTTGCTGCTGGTAGCGCGGATAGTTCAGCTGGTCCACAGACTTGGTCATGGTGTGAGGGTTGTGGCGATAAGCCTCGTGATTGCTGTTCCCCCTCTTCAGCGTGCCGGCCTCTGAGAGCTCCGGGGCCTCGGTGGTGACGGTGTTGGGGGTGATGGGACGCGAGGTGGGGGTGATGGGGCGTGAGGTGGTGTGGGCAGTGCTCAGCTGGTGGTTAGAGAGCTTGTCCAGGTACTCCCTCACCTTGTAGTCGTCCTGATCGTGGGGCTCAAGGTGGTCCGACGAGATGTATTGGAGATCATCCAGAGCCTTGTTCCTCTGTCTGTGTAGGGGAGAGAGAGATGATGTCATGCATTTGTACGCATGTGTATGGCAAGAGGAGATTGTGTCACTCTTTTACGTACGTACATTCACACGGGTACACAAACGCGCCTGTACTGGTCCCTTTTGAAATAATGCCAGTAAGCCACAGTCCAAACGAGCAACATGTGTCTTTTTGGTTTTGTTTATTTCCCTCCTGGTCTAGCGGCCAGGTGAAGACAACTCATAGTTAATCACATGTACATTGTTTCTTACAGCTCTTGTTGAAGACTCACTTATTTCTGCACTAGTCCTTTCCTCCTCGGCCAGTGAAAAAATGTCAAAGCTACATATAGAAAGAAGTTTCTACTATGGGCAGGTGTTGAAGGAATTTGTGTGATAAATTGAAAGAAAAAACACTTCTGCATGCATAAAGCTCTTCATATCAAGCACATTTTGCATGCTAAGTTAAATGGTCATAGGTCAGAATTTGCTCAGAGTAATAGAAGTATATGTATGTAGTGAATATCATGGACTCCACCTCTATGAAGAAAAGTATCACGTCACTAATTGAGGCACAGACCCTGGACTCCACTTAGTGAAAAAGAAGTACATGTATGTTCTTAATGCTGCAATGAGATTGCCTTGATATTCCTTGCAAACTAAGATGGAAGTTGTAGGAATGGTCAAGAAAAATCAGTTGATCTCAAGTAATCATCATGTTGTTGAATTTGTGCTGCTGTCTGTGTTCATTTTATGGCAATTTGGAGTTACAGACCCAAACAGCACTGCTTTAACATTATCTAGGCATTGCTAGGATATGCAGCAAAATAGTGAAGAATGACTTATAAATGTCTCTTTAAGAGTATCTTGGCATAACTCAAGAGAGTAAAGACATCCTGACCTTCCTACAACTAACACTAAAAGAAAAAAAAAACTTAGCAGAAACTGTGTTAATTAGCAAAAACAAACCATAGCGACAAGCAAGGGGGTTAGTTGGAGCATAGAGGCTAAACTTCAATCCTGGGTGAACGAGGTTTTGAGGGGGGAGAGGGGAGCGGCCTACCCCTTAAAAAGTTCCCCCTCTTAATGTCCCGTGAGTACTGGTCCCCGTAGATCAGGGCTTCGTTGTCTGTCTTGTAATACACCATGTCGGACACTGCCTTGTTGTGCTGTCTGGGCCAGGGAGGAGGAGGAGGAGGTGGGTTAGGGCAGGGCTCACTGTCTTGGAATGTAGCGTCCACTGCTGTCAGGGCCATGAACGTGAGCTCCTGTCTTGGCTGTTGTGCTGGAGGTGTACTGAGCTGCTACTCCAAGGTGTTAGGCTATATCAAGACTTAGTTATCACATGCTTTGGTTGCTATTAAGTAGGGCCATTACAGAATATAAAAAGCAAGTTATGTAAGTGAATATATGGAAAAGTTTTTACCGAGATTAATGTAAAGAAATGGTACATCAAGACTGAGTTATCACATGCTTTGGTCACTATTAATTAGGGTCATTTCAGAATATAAAAAGCAAGTTATGTAAGTGAATATATAGAAAAGTTTGTACTGAGATTAATGTAAAGAAATGCTAAGTGATGTATTTGATTCCTATCACTACATTTTATCATGCCTGACTGAATGGCATCATACAGCATTACTGGGTAAGAGCAATCAGCAGCTTTCTTACCTGATCACCTAGTTTTCATTACCATTCAACAACATTACAAGCTTACTCAACATCAATGCTACATTTAAAAGCAGAAAACCATACAGCTTAGATTTAATACCTATTTTATGACAAGCATTGGTTTGGAAATTTCCTATAAAATATCTGTTTAACCCCTTGAGGCCCAGAACGTAATTTCCATTGTAATTTGGGAAGTATTTGATGATTTTTAGTGGATATAAGCAATATTTTTTAGATATGACCTGTTTAGTATCCTTGTCGACTAACTAACTTGTTATATTTAGTTACTATTCGTAATTTTATGGCTCGACAACAAACAATTTTTTATAGCAAAGGAAAGATCTGGGCGTGAAAGGTTAACTTATCTAAATGGAAGGTAAATGTAGGATTGCAGCAGGAAAACTACAGAGAGGGAGGAGGGAAAGAGGAATGTCACTGTTAGATACCACATGGATTTGTAACATAGTAAAGCGGAGGTAGCCTATGTTAGACTGACAATGACGTTTACACAGCGCAATAACCATTTTGTAATTGACAGAATCATTGTGCGAGAGGGAATTTTTTTTTTTACAGATTTCGATAACATATAACATACAGTGACACAATTACAGAGCAAAGCCTAAATGAAGACAATGATTACCTGACTAAAACTTTGACTCAACACACCACACAGAGCGGAGTAAGCAGCACTATGCTCGCTTAAGCATGTATGATATTTTTTTTCTACATAATAAGTTTCACTGTTTGCCTTTCCATCTTCAAGGCTACACATAAGATAACCAATAGAGAAAAGTTGTGAAGGAAACAAGGACGTGTTGCTGCATGTCTGGTGATGATGTCAGTGTGGTGTATGTTAATCCTCATGCATCATAGTGTCGTTAGTTCCTTTTTAGTAAAGCGGACAAAAGCATCTCATTGCAAAAGTGATTTACAAACGTTATCACGTAAATACTGTGCAAAGTAGAATCCAGGATGTAGCCTATACCTCAATATCAATGTAACTACCTATTAATATCAATTCATGTAACTTGATTGCGGTCTGTTAGTTGTTACTGACATGTAAAAATGGAATTCAGGATGTATTATTACATTGTAAAGACCAGACAATGCATATATAGTGGAGTCCAGGGCAGGGAGGGTGAAATGGAATCATGCATGTTACGCTGCAATCTGTTTGTCCCCGTGCCACACTGTGTGATTGACCCGTGAGTCTTGTTACTCTGCATGGCACGAGACCTTACCTGTCCTCTCAATAGTGTAACAGGCTGTAAGACATTGATCAGTAAACATGTACCTGTATTCACTGCAGGCTGCTTGTACCTGTGCCAGAACTGAACAAGTGAGATGGAGGGTAGTTGGCATAATCGTACACCCGGTACATTCCTATTAGTAGTCAATGAGTCAATATGTTTTCCCACACGTCATCTGTAGACCTGATTGCCTGACAGGTTTGTTCATGTGAACAGTCGACTCCTCTCATTGCAAAGCCTCACCCAAAGACATTGCGTCATTTTGTCCGGTAGACTTGTTACACACTTAAGAAATTTCCAATCCAAAGTTTACAGCCTCCTGTCACAGCAGACATGAGTACCTCCAAATGTATTTTTTCAAATATTTGCATGTCCATCATCTAAATGCATAAGCCCAATAGCAACACTAGAATCCACACACACATACACACACTCATACACACATTCTCTGAGACAAGAAACAATGAATGTTGTGCCTGGTATGCCATTCATGAAAGTAAAAAGCAAAGCATATTCTCTGAACATTAACAATTCAGAACAGTCACAAGAAGTTATAATTTCATATATTAAAAAGAAATTCCTTTCGGGTAGATGTAATTTACAGAAAAAAAGAGGACACATTACTTGAAGCATTCAGAAATTGTTAGCTTGATGTACATGAACAGACAATAATATAAATGTCAGTGCGTAGTTACTGCTGCAGCACATACTTACCACCACAAAGCACACAAAGAGTTGCAGCAAGAAAAAAAAGAGGGAATATGCAAAATTACTATCACTTACCACACAGAAGCCCACATGACAGTGACTGCAGAAAGAAAATAAAAAGGAAAAGGGAAAAAAGACAAACAGGGTGTGAGGAGCCAAGTACCCTACCTCTTGGCTGACTTCCAGAGGCCACAGCAGACAAAGAGTATGACCACCAGCACCACACAGGCCATCAGGGAGCCGTAGAAGGCCGCCACGATAGGCTGGCTCATCTGTGTCCACGGCTGAGAGAGAAAGGGTCTTGTTAACATAAGAACATAAGAAAATAAGGAAGCTACAAGAGGCTGCAAGACCTACACGTGGTAGCTCCTGTTACTTAACACTACCTACATCCACCTTTCATCCCCATCCATGAAATTGTCTAGCCTTCTTTTAAAACCCTATTAACATAAGAACAGTAGGAGATGGCTAAATGTGGATGACTCAGCTGCTAGATTTGTTCCATTCATGTATTACCCTAATCATTGATGAGTAAATGAAAATGTATAAATAGAAAATACCTTAACAAATAAGTAGATGTAATACATAGACAGGTGAATAAATTAGCAGATGAATTAAATAAGTCAGAAAAGGTATCACGACGAAATTAGAAATCACGCGTTGACTCACGTTAAGTGGCGGGGGGACCGTCGGCACCCACTCACGTATGACCTGTGGGATGTAGGTGGTCCAGAAGGTGTTGTAGGGCTGGCGGTAGTTGTAGTGCATGGTGGTGTTGAAGGTGGAGTTGATGCTCAGGTACTTCAGATTACCTTCCAACACCTCCTCCCACTTCACCTTGAGCACCTCCACTTGTGTCTGGGTTGGATTCCTAGGGGCATAAGGATGGGTGTCAGGTGGAGAGGATAGGATTGAGGTATAAGAACATAAGAACATAAGAACATCAGAAAATAAGGAAGCTACAAGAGGCCGCGAGACCTACACGTGGTAGTCCCTGTAGTCGCCACACGTTAAGGTGGCGAAAATAGGGCCCCTTCACTCCCATCTTCCGAACGCACGGGGTTGGCTGAGGTGTTGGGTGTTGGGTGAGAATGCCTTACCCCAAGTTCCGCCCTAAAGCCCTAACACCCAACACCTCAGCCAATCTCGTGTGTTTGGAAGAGGGGAGTGAAGGGGCCCCAATTTTTGCTATCTTAACGTGCGGCAACTATAGTGAAAGGGTGGGGACTATAGTGAAAGGGTGGGGTGAATAACTAAGTGAGAAATAGGAGTCGTCAGGGGTGTGAACAAGGCATAGAAAAGTGAGGTTGAATGATTATAACAATGTGCATGAACTCTACTGTATAACATTAGTCGATTGTACTGAGCGAAATCTGTCCAGAATATTCAATAATGATATATGTGTGACAAAAATTCACCTTCACTCATTATATGCTTGACAAAAATACACCTTTACTCATTATATGTTTGACAAAAATACACCTTCACTCATTATGTTTGACAAAAATGCACCTTTACTCATTATGTTTGACAAAAATGCACCTTTACTCATTATATGTTTGACAAAAATGCACCTTTACTCATTATGTTTGACAAAAATGCACCTTTACTCATTATATGTTTGACAAAAATGCACCTTTACTCATTATATGTTTGACAAAAATACACC
The DNA here is from genome assembly GCA_016584305.1 of Chionoecetes opilio. Lineage (NCBI taxonomy): Eukaryota > Metazoa > Arthropoda > Malacostraca > Decapoda > Majidae > Chionoecetes > Chionoecetes opilio. Next base: position 55,368 of record JACEEZ010019732.1, read on the forward strand.
TTCACTCATTATATGCTTGACAAAAATACACCTTTACTTATTATGTTTGACAAAAATGCACCTTTACTCATTATATGTTTGACAAAAATGCACCTTTACTCATTATATGTTTGACAAAAATGCACCTTTACTTACCCCCACTTAGCAAAGTTGGCCATTGTTTTCATCATGAACTCTGATATGTTACGGTCCCCTTCACTCCACAGCTCTCGGGAAACCCTCACGTTCTCTGGGTAGAAGTCTGGGTCCATGTACGGAGCGCCCGTGATGAAGTAATACTCAATGTCGTTCGGGATCTGACGGAAGAAAAACATTAAACTGTAAAAAGAAGAAAGGAAGAAAAACATGAAATTGTAAAAAGAAGAAAGGAAGGAAGAAAACATTAAACTGTATAAAGAAGAAAGGAAGGAAGAAAAACATTAAACTGTAAAAAGAAGGAAGGAAGGAAGAAATATATTAAACTAAAAAGAAGAAAGGAAGGAAGAAAACATTAAACTAAAAAGAAGAAAGGAAGGAAGAAATATATTAAACTGTAAAAAGAAGAAAGGAAGGAAGAAAAACACTATACATGGAGATAGGAAAGAAAAAGAAGGAAGGAAGGAAGGAAGGAAACATTAAACATTGAGAATCTGTGCATAGAAAAACATGGAGAACTTTAGGTGAGTCCATTGCAGTGACTTTTTCTCTGTTGTTTAGGCTGATGGCATGATGACAATAGAAACAAAAAAATGAAGATCACAAAATAAAAGAATATGAATGGAGGAAACTGACATGTTGAAAGTTAGTGGTTAGAGTTGAGTAGAGTACCTTAAGAGGATGAGTTTGGTCGACATATAAACACAAAGTTGGAGCAAGCACCAAATTATTAGCTGAGTACATTTGGGAAGACAAAATAGATGGCAGAGTTAAGCAGGTCTTTGTAGTTATTATTATTATTATTATTATAAGTAGTAGTAGTAGTAGTACAGTAGTATATTTTTTTTCATGTTGAGTTCATTAAGAGATAAAGAAGAAAGCGCCTCATACGGTACCTCTCTCCAGAAGGGCAGCTTGAGGGCCTCCACCGTGGTGTTGAGGAGGTAGTAGTAGGTGGGAACGCGTTGTTTATTGGTGGAGTTGACCAGCACCTTCACTAGCTGGTCCACGCCTGAGTTGTAGAGGGCGTCTGACAGCATCTGAGGGGAGGGAGGGTTAGGTGTTTTCTTTTCTATACGGTAAGTAGGGAAAGAGGGGAAGAGGTAAGAGCATATAAAGGACAATATGACAAGCTGTGTGCAAAGTTGGGAGCGAGAATTGTCAGACCCTTGCACACACACTTCTTTTCCTTTCTGTTTAACGTAAGTTTTTCCCATAATATTTTATGAGATTAGACGGCCGATGATATGCTTCTAACTATCTCTATCCTTTGCCTCAACTTCTTTAATGCCCAATCTACCAGATCCACTTCAACACACTGCCTCCATGTCTTCCTTGGCCTGCCCGGTGGATGGCGACCTGGAACTTCCATTCTAACAACTCTTCCCAATGCCTCACCACCTTCTCTACTCTTCACGTGCCAAAACCACCTCAATCGCCTTACTCTCAGCACTGTACTCAGCTCCTTCAATCCACATTTTCTTGCCATCTCTTGCACGCACACACTTACATGCACGTACTGCTCCCTGATGTGAGTGTTGTTGTGAGGGTCGGGGCCATAGGTGTACATCCACTTGATGGCGTCGTAGGTCCCCTCCAGGTTGAGGGAGTAGTTGTAGTGCTTCACCCACTCCTTCACACGCTGGTTGAAGAATTCCTCGGTGACCTCGTGATGATTACGCACCAGCCGGTTGTCATTGACTGGCGGAGAGAGGGGGAGGTGGGTTAGGGAGGGAATGCAGTGTATCAAGGTAATTAGTGTACTTAGTGGGAGGAAGGAGGATGAATTCTGGGAACAATTATTTTTATTCTTTATGATGGTATGTATTGCAAGCTACAGTAAACCAAGCTCATAAACCGAACCTCGTTAAACCGAATTTTGGATAAACCGAATGCCATGTTGCCTTCAAACAAGCCTCTGATATACCGAACTCTAGTTCGGCATTTGCGGTGATTGGTGAGCCGACCGAACATGTTGGCCGGCCCGTGCGTCTCAGTTTACACTCAGCCCTCATTGTGTGGACTACTCACTCATGTGCTCTCGTCCCACATGTTACAGTGTACTTACCTGGGACCAGGGATACTTGTACAAAATTATATTTTACTCTCCAGTACTGTAGATACAGTTAACTTTGTTTGAACATGTATGACCGAACGACGCCCCTCATAAACTGAACTCTGTTCGGTTTAAGTGTGAGTGTGAGAGGAAGCTTTGAAACAGTGATGCAGATGAATAAAGAGTTCAAAACACACACACACACACACAGTCACACACATACACACACGACACTCACACACAAAGTTGGCAGCAGCATCTCGGTTGACCCCTGCCAGGTAGCGAAGGTCCCGATGGTGACTGTTCCTGAGGTAGAGGTTGATGGGCATCTCGGGTATGATGCGCCAGTCCTTCTCCTCCCACTCCTCATACCACTCATCGCCCGGCACGGTGAAGTTGGTGTCTACAACAGGACTCCAGGCAAAGGTTCCCACGTCAGGCTGAACAAAGGGAGGGAAACAAGTGGATAGGGTCATGAAAGGGCAAATGGGAGAAGTATTATAAATATTAAGTCTTCATTATGAATTAGTATAGTAAGGTTATTGATAGGCCAAAACTAGCCAACATAGGGAGGTTAGGCTGACTGATGGGCCAACTTCAGGTTGAGTTTATAATGAGAGATATGAGGATAAGAATAGAAGGAGAGAGATAGTACACAGCCTCAGCCGCTCACTGTGATGGGTGCCGTGGAGAGTTCCTCGTAGCTGCGGCGGTTGAGGCACTGCAGCAGCTTGTAGGAGTTCTCGACGGTGCAGCCCACCTCCTGGCCGTAGACGCGGGAAGTGTTCTGCACGCGGTACACGTCGTCCAACACCGCCCAGTCCGCGAGGGGAGAACCACTCTGTAGGGGAAGAGAAGGATGATTAGTGGGTAGTGTGGAAGACTTGTGAGGTGTACTATAGGTGGAGAATGGTTTGTGGGAAGTAGTGGATATAATGGATCAGGGTGTCTTGTGGAAGGTAGTAATCAGGAGTATGTGCTCTGTCGGAGATAGATCCTTTGGGCTACATGTCAAGGAATATAGACTGTTATAGACTGATAAATTTACTTGTTACTGATAAAGACATCAAGGAATAACAACTGTTTTGTAAAGGGAGGATGGTTTGTGGATGACTCTTCCATATCTTTAATTTTTTGCTGTGGTGATAAAGTGAGAAATACTGATGGTAGAATGCGCATAACTAAAAGTACCATCACCACAAGCCTCAACACAGGACTGCCACACCATCCCGGCAATCCTGACAGACCTCACAATCCATGGCTCCTCATGATAGGCTGAGACACTAAAATATTTATGAATTTCAGGGCAATAAATGGTAGACAAGAAGTAGCAGGATTCTCAGCAGCTTACCACTTGTAATGTGTGTATGTGTGTTTACCTATAATAGTTGTATTTACTTAGTTGTGTTTTACAGGGCCTGAGCTACATTCGTTTGGTCCCGTCTCCGTATCTACATTTATCCAGTCTTTCTTTCAATTGGTGTATATTTTTTTGCCGATATCACCTCATTTAGTCCATTCCAAACTTCTACATTTCTATGAGGGAAACTGTACTTCTTTATGTTGTTCAGGCATCTCCCTTTTCCTAATTTTTTTTCTATGTCCTCTTGTGTATCGACCTTCTCTGTATTGATGCATGCGTATATGAGGCGCTTATTTCAGAAAGTCGATAAGCGCCATCAATAAAAAACTAAGAAAAGGGCTTCAAACTGCTTCAAAGTTCAAAATGTCATATCTTTTGAGCCAAGCATACAAACTGATGAATTCATGATTTTGTATGCTTGGTTCAAAAGATATGACATTTTGATATTGAAACATTTTGAAGCCATTTTCTTAGTTTTTTATTGATGGCGCTTATCGACTTTCTGAAATAAGCGCCTCAAATATGCTGACAGAACATGTGAATGTGTGTCTAATATGGATTTTCTACATGTATACAGACCTGAGCAATGACCTGGCTGACATAGTCTTTGGTCCGAGGCAGCACGGCCAGAATACCCGCCATGGCCCCCCCCGCCCCCGGCCCGAACACCGTGATCTTGTTGCGGTCACCATTGAAGAAGCGGATGTTGGTGTACACCCACTCCAGGGCCATGGCCATGTCCATCAGGCCATAGTTACCAGGTGAGTTGGCGTCCCCAGTGCTGAGGAATCCTGCAGAAGTAGTGGGAGTGTTTTAGGAACATGGAAATTATATAGCATAGAATGTAGGGAATGTATAATAGTTGTAGGTTGTAGTAGTAGGGGGGGGGAGAGAGAGAGAGAGAGAGAGAGAGAGAGAGAGAGAGAGAAGAGAGAGAGAGAGAGAGAGAGAGAGAGAGAGTCTAAGGAGGAGAGAGAGTTTAGAGAGAGAAAGAAAAATAACTAATAACCATCATTAACTGCACCTTACTCTGATAAAATGACTGTTTAATGTGATACCAAGTTACCAACCATCATTTACTGCACCTTACTCTGATATTACAAGCATCCCAGGCCCTGACCACTCACCCAGTGCCCCGAGTCGGTAGTTGAAGGTGACCACTACCACTTCACCAAAGCCTGCCAGCATGTGTCCCGGGAACTGGCTACTCGCCCCGTGGTCCAGGTCGCCCCCGTGGATGTAGAAGAGCACCGGGTACATGTTATTCACTGTGATGGACACCTGGCGGGCAGAGGAGGCACGTATGAGGTGAGTTATAGTCTATTTTTTTTAACGAGGTGAAAAATCCTGACCCCTTGCTGCTTACTGACTGATATTTGATGCCAGGAGAAGAGAATACTACCGCTCTTCTAAATTTCAGTTGTATTTTATCATAGTTAACCATATTATCAGGTAAACAGAGGCATAACTTTAAGCATGAGACCTTAAGATAACATGGAATTTTTGCCTTGTTAAAAAAATAGACTATAGTGGATCTTACAACCGTTCATCTTGGTATTAGTTTTTTTCATCATAAGAGACTGATCAAGGGCAAACAAATAGAAATGACAGAAAGCCCACTAGCTGCCTCCCTGTAAAATAAAAAGTAGGATGACAATTGAAAAAAGTAGGAGGGCCAGTTGGGTTAGTGGATCTTACAACCGTTCATCTTGGTATTAGTTTTTTTTGCATCCTAAGAGACTGACCAAGGGCAAAAAAATAGAAATAATAATTGAAAAAAATTGGAGGGCCAGTTGAGTTAGTGGATCTTACAACCGTTCATCTTTACCAGCTCTACAGCTCTACGTTCTGCAACCAGCTCATTAGTTTTTTTGCATCCTAAGAGACTGACCAAGGGCAAACAAATAGAAATAACAGAAAGCCCAATAGCTGCCAGTCCCTATAAAGTAGAAAGTAGGATCATTGGAAAAGTGGGAAGGTCAATTTAGTTTGGTAGGACAGATCATCTGGTTCTCAAAGTATTCTCTCTAATGATGGCTCTAATGGGAATGTAAATGCCACTTTTTAATTTTTTTTATTCTGAGCAGGATTAATGTGCATTACAAATTTACATTTACAGTAGTAGGTTTTCTAATAGGAACATGCATGGATCTAACCCTTGCATTATCTGTCAGCAGCAGGAAATACTGCGCAACATTCTGGAGCTGAGTGACCTGAAGTGATTCTTTGTGACAATATTATCAGTGAAAAATTTATTGTTTAATATTTTCCAATGCTATGATTGATAACACACTATTAACATTGCTCCTTGATCAATGCAAAATCAATGAAATCCATGTTTCATGTCATGTCATGGAAGCAATATTGATTTGCTTCCATGACTTACACTAGATCAATTATAGTTATGTATTGAAATGAAATAGTAGGCATTCTTTTACTTCTCAACTATAATCCTCCTGAGAATTAAGAATGACAGTTCTTATGCCTGATCAATTCTGAAAACGTTTATCAGAATCACAGAAATCCAAAACTCTTGTGTAGCAGAGGGAAGAACTAAATCGGAAATACAGAGATTAAGAAATGAATAGAAGTGAATTCAAAAGTTCCTTGACTGAGACGAATTGAAGTTGAGAAAATATTTGTTGAAAGAAGTTGAGAGAAAAGATGAGTTGACGAAGAGTGATTAGTGGCAGTGTTACCGAGGGAGAGAAGACGTTGAGGTAGAGGCAGTCCTCGTGGATGCCATTCCTGATGCCATTGGAAGCGCCGATGAACTTGAGGTTCTGGGGACAGGCACTCTGGTAGTCCAGGGCCTGCCAGGTGCTGTACCAGTTTGGCACGTGTCTTGGAGGCTGTAGGGATGAGAGACATCTATAAATTGTTCTCAGATACATTGAAATAAACAACAACAACGTACTGTCAATGATACCATGACACATGTTTCCGGGTGTGCAGATAATACTACAATGTATCATTATACTCTATCCCAGTGACTCACAAGTTTCAACTGGGACAAGAGACTTCTTGATGTCCTTCAATATTTATGTGCGGTATCAGTGGTACGCTGGATGCTTGGCCACACACCCAGGTGGCCACTACTTGAGTGTCCTGGCCATGATGATTCCGTTTTTGGACATCCAGAAGGCCCATTGATGAGTAGATTAAGCAGATGTTTTGGTCTCCATAGATATCTCAATGTAATATATATCAGTGTGAGTGATCGTTTTGGCTCAAAGTTATGAAATGCTATGATAATAGATAGCTCTGCTGACAGCTATGAAATAACCTTGACTCAGCCTTAAGTCAAAAGACATATTGCAAGATAACTTTGTCGTCAATGAAAATACATTTGGTTTTCATGCCATGACAATGCAACTGCGATATGATAAAGAAAAAGACAATTCCATACAATCTATTTTTAAAGCCAGAGTTGACAAGCTCTCAGTTTTATGTGACCCTCATGTGATAAATCCTGGACATTTTTTTTCAGAACAGAAGTCGAAAAAGCATAATTCATAGAGATATGAATGATGTTATCAAATATAACCATTCTTTTATCCCTGCTTAACTTTACACATTCATTGCGTTTTATCCATTTGACCTCCTTTCCTCCCCGACCTGTCACCAGCAGCCAGCCATGACGCAACACGCCGCCACGGAACCCTCCCCCCCCTCCCTGATAGGATAGCTCAAGGACAGATACAGCCTTAACAACTTTACTACTTAACTATTTACTGACAAAACTATTTACTCCCTAACTACTACCTCCCTAATAGGATATCTCAAGTATTTTTTCATCTTGATTCTTTCCAACCACCGAAACAGATATGCCAAATAGAAGTCGTCATGTCTGCTTGTACATAAGTGGGAAGTTTTTGTGCCTGTGCCTGAGTGTGTGAGTCATTGTGGTCTGTCTCTGGTGCGGCGCGGGGGTGTGAAAGGCGAAAGGTCGTGAGTGACATTTTAGCGGAACCACCACTGCTTTTTGCTACCGATATCTCCACAATCGAGTCCACATATTCCTCACACTTTTACTATAGCTTTTACTTTTACTGTACTTACTGACTTGTACTATACTTTTACTGTACTTTACTGACTTGTACTATACTTTTACTGTACTTTACTGACTTGTACTATACTTTTACTGTACTTTACTGACTTGTACTATACTTTTACTGTACTTTACTGACTTGTACTATACTTTTACTGTACTTTACTGACTTGTACTTTTATTATAGCTACTGTACTTTACTTATATACTCCTCATGGGCATAGCTATGGTAAGGGGAGGGAAACAAACTGGTCCCCCCCCCCCCCCCGTCTTCGGACTAGACATTCATACTTAGGACCGAAATGCACCATAATTGTACGTACGTAAGCAGTAATTTTGATGGAGAAAGTTTATCCCTTTGTTCCCCTCCCTCCCTTCCAAGGAAATGTTGCAGTCTACGCTCTTGCACTTTCTACCGTAGATAACAGTAAAATCGCCAGGACAACTTTTTTTTCTATTTACAGACGTGTGGTGGCGTTAATACTTAAATTTCTACATCCATGATTTCAGGAAAGTTAGAAGGGGCTATCTGGAGAGTCTGTGTCATTTTGTGTCTTCATCTGTGTCATAGTATGGCTATAAATGAACAAATGACAAAAATATCTACAAAATGGCTACCAACAATAGAGTCGCCATCTAGTGTTTATTTACTGAGTGTCGTACCGCTGTCGTCGTCGCCCGGAAAAAAAACGCCTAGTGAAATTTGAAACCGTCTATATTTGCAGCTACAAAGCATAAAACAACGCTGAAACAGGGTAGATTATACAGTCATGATATAAACTACTGTGTATTATCTTCAGTGGTACATAAAAATCAGTAGTAATGCTATAATTCGTAATATATGGCGCCTGGCGACATGACTGCAGGTGGCGACTTGACTGTTATCTACGGTACTATTTCTATTCGGTGGAAATTATATATATTTGAAACGGATATGTTATAGAGAAGATTTACCGATTTTTAGGCCAAAGAATTAGTAAAACATGAGGCACATCAAAAATTTCTTGATTGGTGAAACTGTAAATTGTTTAGAAAAATTTAGGTTATTGAAAATGCCAATGTTGTGAAGTAATAAGTGTACTAAAAATGGAATAATGTGTTGTAATATATTAATGCAATCCACTTAAAAGCTATTATATTGTTGTAATAATCTAAGTCTTCTATATATAAGTTTTAAAAGGAGGTTAGACAATTTCATGGATGGGGATGAAAGGTGGATGTAGGTAGTGCTAAGTAACATGAACTACCACGTGTAGGTCTCACGGCGACGGCCTCTTGTAGCTTCCTTATTTTCTTATGTGCTTATATTCCAGGAGAGTAGTGAAAATATACAAGAAAGTAAGAAGTGCGGAGTTTGTTGCAAAAAAATCCAAGTGACCATAATATATTAAGAAAAGAGAAAATAAAGCAAAACAAAAGTGCATATTAGTGTTGTTAAAAGATTGAAAAGAAAAAGAAAAAGAGGAAAGTGCAGTGACATAATACCATTGCGGAGAATATGACACCACCACCACCGCCACCACCGCCACCTCCCTCACCACCACCACCACCACCACCACCATCACCATCACCATCACCATAACCACCACCACCACCTCCCTCACCACCACCACCACCACCACCACCACCACCACCCATCACCACCACCATAACCACCACCACCACCACCACCATCACCACCACCACCACCACCATCACCACCACCACCACCACCACCACCACCACCACCACCACCACCACCACACCACCACCGCCACCTCCCCACCACCACCACCACCACCACCACCATCACCATCACCATCACCATAACCACCCCACCACCTCCTCACCACCACCACCACCACCACCACCACCCCACCATCACCACCACCAACCACCACCACCACCACCACCACCACCACACTCACCACCACCATACACCACCACCACCACACCACCACCACCACCACCAACCACCACCACCACCACCACCCCACCACCATCACCATACCATAACACCACCACCACCACCACCCCACCACCACCGCCCACTCCCTCCCACACCTAACACCACCACCACCACCTCCTCCCTCACCACCACCCAGCACCACCACCACCACCACCACCACCACCCAGAACGGCGTTATGTAAGTAGAACATTTTATATCTTTGTACAGTTCACACCTTATGCACTTTGGTTGACAGTTCTTCCTCTTTTTTAAGTCTCTTGTTTTTTTCTTATTGATTTCTTAGCCTACTTTATGTCAATTTATATTTAGTGTTCATGTAGATTTGTAGTGTTTGTGTTTGATTTCTATTATTATTATTAGTTAATGTATTATCGATTGTATTATTCGATGTATTATTACTTATTATTAATATTATTATTGTTATTATTGTTATCGAAGAATCGAAGAATCATGGGGTATCGCTGGGATGATTACGTGTCAAATCAGCGATTGCACCGTGAGACTGAATCGAGGCCTATTACCTTCATAGTCCGACAGCGCCAACTTCGGCTATATGGGCATGTGACACGCTACCCTGCAACCGATCATCCCATCGGGTTGTATCTGTAAGAGACAATCCGGCGTGGAGGAGGCCAAGGGGCGCCCACAAGGCTCGTGGCTGGGGCAAGTTGATGTTTCTTGTCGAGAGCTGCTTGGTATGGGAAAGGAGCCTGCATGGGAACTCGCGCGTGGTGACCCCTGGGAGTGGCGTCGTAGGGTGGGCGAGGCGACGCGCCCCCCGGCGTATGCCCCCAATGATTGATTGATATTATTGCTATTACCATTATTATGATTTTCCTCCTCGTCATTCTAGTAATTATATCAAAGAAGTGTGTGTGTGATTAAGCGTTCAACAGGACAGTAAGAAATAAGCCTCTCTCTCTCTCTCTCTCCTCTCTCTCGCCCCCTCTCTCCTCTCTCTCTCTTTTCTCTCTCTCTCTCGCTCATCTCTCTCTCTCTCTCTCTCTCTCTCTCTTCTCTCTCTCTCTCTCTCTCTCTCCTCTCGCTCTCTCTCCCTCTCTCTCTTTTAAAAGTTGTTTTTTTTTTTAAAAAAAAAAAAAAAAAATTTTTTTTTCTCCTCTCAAATTCCTCCTCCCCCTCTCAACTTCCTCCTCCCACCTCTCCTCCCTTTTCCCTGTCCTTCTTTTTTTTCGTCTCAAATCCGTTTTCCCCTTTCCTTTTGCTGAAAATTTTTTGGGGGTTTTTTTTCTCCCTGGTCTTCCCATTTTTACCTTCTTTTTTCTCTTTTTTTTCCCCTTTCCTCCTTCATCTTCCTTCTTCTGTTCTTTTTCTTCCTTCTTCCTCTCTTTCTCCCCAATTTCCCCTTTATCTCCTTACTCTTCTTTCCCTATTCTCTCTTTTCTCCCTCTCTTTTCTCCCTTTTCTCCCTCCTTCCTTCCTCTCTCCCTTTTTCTCTTTTTGGGCCCCTTTTTTCCTTTTCCCCTTTCCCCCCTCCCCTTTTCCCCTCTTTCTCTCTCCCCTCTTTTCCCCCTTTTCCCCCCCCGAGAAAAGGGAGAGAGAGAGAGAAGGAAAAACAAGGGTTTACTCCCCCAAACTTTTCCTCCTTCCCCCCCCCCCTTCCCGTCGCGGGCCCCCCCCAAAATTTCCCTGGGTTTAAATTTGTCTTTTTTTTTAAATTTTTTTTCGTCTCATCTGGAAAAATGAAAACTTGCCATCTGGAACTGAGGAAATGTTTGTTGTGTGTTGTGTTGTGTGGGAAATTCATCTCCGTAGAAAAAGTGAACGCCATTTTCTACGTTTCTTTGTTATATAAAACGTGTGGGGCTTTTAATATTACATTTGTAAAAATCCATGATTTCGGGAAAATTAGAAGGGTCTACGGGAATCTGTGTCTTTTGTGTCTTTTTTTCTGTTCATATTGGGGCTATAAATGAAAAAAATTTACAAAATAAACCGAGTGGCGACCTCACTTCCTACTACGTAAGTCCCCAGCTAGTATTTTAACCCCAAACAGTTAGTCGCCATCGGGGGAATTCAGGGAATTAGAGGTAATAAAAAATCTCCATAATTTTTGCTGGGAAAAATCTTGGATTTAAAATTCCTCTGCCAACGTGAAAAAAAATTTTTATTCAAGTTTTTAAAAAAATCTGGCAAAGGGTCTTGTGTTCTGCCCCCGAAAAGGGGATCAGCTCTGTCCTGTCCCTGGCAAAAAAAACTGGAACAAAATGCGCAAAAGTTATATTGCAAATACAAACATAAACAACGCTGAAAAAGGGGAATTTTTACAGCCCGATTAAAATACTGTGTACATCTTCTCACATAAAAATCAGTATATGCTATTTCTAATTTTTTGGGGCCCGGCGATTCACTGTAGGGGGCGCTTCACTTTATCTACGGAGTTGTATTCATCTAGTTGTATTTTCGGGGCCCTGAGAACGCTCGTAGGGCCCCCTTTTCCCCCATAATCAAATTTTTATTCATTCATCCCTTATGCTTAAATGTTGGCAAGCCCCCCCCCGGGGGGACAGGTCCAAACCCGGTAAACCCCGGGTCCCCCTTCATTTGGGGTGGACGGGGGGGTTTTTAAGGAAAAGCCCATTGTTTCCTTCCCCCGGGTCCCCGGGCTTCTCGGTTTACCGGGGGTCTCCCCCCTCCTGGGGGTCTCTTTTTTGTTTTTGTTTTTCAAGGGGCACAAAAGATACTTATTTTTCTTTGTTCATTTTGTTCTTTTTTTTCTTTTTCCTTTTTTCTTTTCCTCTTCCCTCCCTCTCTCTCTTTCTTTTCTCCCGGGTTCCTTAGCCCCTCATTTTTTCTTTATTTTTTTTTTTTTTTTCTTTTTCTGCGTTCTGCTTCAAAAGAAATTACCCCTCCCCCCCCTTTCTCTCCTTTTTCTTTTTCTTTCTCTCTCTTTTCTCTCCTCCTCTCTCCTCTCTCTCTTCTCTCTTCCCCTCTCCTCCCTCTCTCCTCTTCCTTTCTCTCTTTTTTTCCCCCCTTATTTTCTTTCCCCTACTATACTACTACTCTACTACTCACTACTACACTACTACTACTTACCTACTACTATCCTTACTACTACACATTCCCTACATTCTTTGCTATGACATTTCCTTGTTCCTATCCACTTTAGGTGTTCTTTTCCAACTGTTTCCTGCCGGCCTGTAGCACCTTCTATCTTGTATTTTTATTTTTTTTATTACTGCCTTCATCATTTTCTGATTTGATTACTGCCTTATATTATTGTGGGTTTTTTTAAAATACTTTTTGTGACTTTGAAATACTTTGTGAATACTTTGAAATACTACTGCTTTTTATCATTTTCTTATTAAATTTTGACTACTGGTTTAGTTATATTATTTTTTTTACTACTGCGTTTTATCATTTTCTTATTACATTTTGACTACCGGTACTGCCTTAATTATATCAAGTATAGACGTCCAGCCTCTGGCCCCTTTGCTTTTGGCTCAGTTCTTGCGGCTGGAACGTGACAGCGAGCCACGTTCCAGCCAATTAACTCATTACGTGAATTACTCTTTAAGGGCTTGTTCTATGCAAAAAAGTTTGTTTAACAGACCCCCATTGATTTTGACAGCACTACTTGGATGACGAATGTCAGCTCAATCCAACAATAATTAGGAGTAGTTTACGCTAATTACTCATTAAGGGCTTGTTTTACGCAAAAAAATTCTTCCGACGACCCCCATTGATTTTGACAGCACTACTGGCATGTTAATATTCAGCTCAATCCGACAATATTTAGGAGTAGTTATACACTTTTTGGCGGAAACTTGGTTCCACGGGTCTTATGGTAAGCGACAGCGAGCTTCGCTCGCTGTCAATTATTTTTTTCTTTGACTACTGACTTATAATTTTTTTCTTTGACTTCTCTACTACGTTTTATTATTTTCTTTTTATACAACTGCACTTTTATCATTTTCTTTTTTGACTACTTCTTTTTGACTACTTCTTTTTTAACTACTTCTTTTTTGACTACTTCTTTTTGACTACTTCTTTTTTGACTACTTCTTTTTTGACTACTTCTTTTTTGACTACTTCTTTTTTGACTACTTCTTTTTGACTACTTCTTTTTTGGGCATCTTTTTGGGCTACTTCTTTTTTGACTACTTCTTTTTTGACTACTTCTTTTGACTACTTTTTTTTTGACTACTTCTTTTTTTTACTACTCTTTTTGGACTACTTCTTTTTTGACTACTTCTTTTTTGACTACTTCTTTTTTGACTACTTCTTTTTTGGGCTATTCTTTTTGACTACTTCTTTTTTTACTACTTTCTTTTTGACTACTTCTTTTTTGACTACTTCTTTTTTGACTACTTCTTTTTTGACTAATTCTTTTTGTACTTCTTTCTTTTTTGACTACTTCTTTTTTGACTACTTCTTTTTGACTACTTCTTTTTGACATTCTTTTTTTGGGCTACTTTTTTTTGACTACTTCTTTTTGACTACTTCTTTTTTGACTACTTCTTTTTTTGACTATTCTTTTTTGACTACTTCTTTTTGACTACTTCTTTTTTGACTACTTCTTTTTGACTACTTCTTTTTGCATTCTTTTTTGACTACTTCTTTTTTTACTACTTCTTTTTGACTACTTCTTTTTGACTACTTCTTTGATACTTCTTTTGACTACTTCTTTTTGACTACTTCTTTTTTGACTACTTCTTTTTTGACTACTTCTTTTTTGACTACTTCTTTTTTGACTACTTCTTTTTTGACTATCTTTTTTGATACTCTTTTTGACTACTTCTTTTTTGACTACTTCTTTTTGACTACTTCTTTTTTGACTACTTCTTTTTGACTACTTCTTTTTTGACTACTTCTTTTTTGACTACTTCTTTTTTGACTACTTCTTTTTTGACTACTTCTTTTTGACTACTTCTTTTTTGACTACTTCTTTTTTGACTACTTCTTTTTTGACTACTTTTTTTTTTACTACTTCTTTTTTGACTACTTCTTTTTTGACTAGTGCCGACCGGGGTAATTTGGTCCTGGTTTTGACAAACTTTGATCTAGTTTCCATATCTATTGAAATAAACAAACAAAAAGTTAATACAATCATAGGAGGGT
>JACEEZ010019732.1:75000-80000 GCA_016584305.1 Chionoecetes opilio
ACTACTACTACTACTACTACTACTACTACTACTACTACTACTACTACTACCCCTACTACTACTAACTACTACTACTAGTACTACCCCTACTACTACTACTACTACTACTACTACTACTACTACTACCTACTACTACTACTACTACTACTACTACTACTACTACTACTACTACTACTACTACTACTACTACTACTCCTACTACTACTACTACTACTACTACTACTACTACTACTACTACTACTACTACTACTACTATACTACTCACTATACTACTACTACTACTACTTACTACTACTACTACTACTACTACTACTACCTACCTACTACTACTACTACTCTACTACTCCTCCTCCTACTCCTCCTCCTCCTCCCTCCTCCTCCTCCTCCTCCTCCTCCTCCTCCTCCTCCTCCCTCCTCCTCCTCCTCCTCCTACTACTACTACCTACCTACTACTACTACTACTACTACCACTACTACTACCCCTACTACCACTACTACCACCACCACCACCACCAACAAAGCAACACAGACAGGTAAATACACAACCCGCATTCACAGTCACCCACATGAACACCTGCCTCACAACGCCTCCTCCTAACCCTCCATCATCTTGTTCACAACCTAGTACTTCCCTCTCTCCCTCTTCCTCTTGCTCCTCTTTGTATCCTTGTCTATCTCCCTTTGTTCCCTCACCCCGCCCTTCGTTCTCATTTCCTCTTCAATTCTAGGCAGTTTCAGGTAGTAGTTTCAACTTTTTTTTCTTCAAATACTCAGAAAGCAGTTTATACCTTTATAAACTAAGTAGGTATAATACGTACATCTATTTTGGAAGTGGAGAGAGAGAGAGAGAGAGAGAGAGAGAGAGAGAGAGAGAGAGAGAGAGAGAGAGAGAGAGAGAGAGAGAGAGAGAGAGAATACATAAAAATCATCACCATCTTCACCAACTTCCTTATTAACATGCAAACGAACCTTATTAACATTAACAAACAAATAATTCCTCTCCTTTTCACACACACCTAACACATGAATCATCAAACATTTACTATTCTATTTTCCCTCGTCACTTCGTCATCACCAATAGTAGTTCCTGGTGTTCGCGTCGGGGTCTTGATTATACGACTATAAACAAGGTCGTAGAATAGTGTGTTTCGTGAGTTTCCTTGATTTTGCGTTACGCCTTAAGTTAAGAATACATAGTGGCGCCAGGCTGTCTGCTTTTTTTTTTTTTTTTTTTTTGCTGGGTATTATGTTGCGACGTTTTTTTTTTTTTTTTTGCTGGTTATTATACACACAAACCTCGATTTCCCGGACTAATAGGGGGAGCACTGGTCCGGGAACCGCAAAAGTCCGGGAATCGCAAGTAAAAAAAAAAAAAAAAAAAAAAAAAAAAAAAAAGTCCGATGCCATTACCCATCCCCGGACGTTTATCCTACTCTAGTATTTACTGTCCGGCAACCGACAATATCAACTACCCCGCCGCGGACTTTTACGTCCGCTGAGCATGCAGCCACCTGGCGGGAGGCAGCAGAAAGTGTTCAATAGTCTCAAGAGACGTTCCTGCACCAGGGGCAGTGGGGGTCAGGGGACTAACGGAGGCTGTGCAGGTGAACCGTGAGTGTCGTGTGCCCAAATGTAAACAATACGACCGCTGAGCATGCTGTCACCTGGCAGGAGGCGCGGACACTGGACCAGGGGTGACAAGAGACGCTCGGACCGCCGGACGACTTGGTCAATTTACGAACAGGACCAGGCATTTCAATGTAAAAAAAAAAAAAAAAAAAAAAAAAAAAAAAAAAAAAAAAAAAAAAAAAAAAAAAAAAAAAAAAAAATGTCGAGACTAATATATCCCCGGACCTCGGATTTTGTCCGGCAAATCCGATATCCGGGAAATCGAGGTCCGGGAAATCGAGGTTTGTGTGTATGTTGCGACGTTTTTTTTTTTTTTTTTTGCTGGTTATTATATGTTGCGACGTTTTTTTTTTTTTTTTTTTTTTTTGCTGGGTATTATATGTTGCGACGTTTTTTTTTTTTTTTTTTTTGGGTTATTATATGTTGCGACGTTTTTTTTTGTTTTTTTTTTTTTGCTGGTTATTATATGTTGCGACGTTTTTTTTTTTTTTTTTTTTTGCTGGTTATTATATGTTGCGACGTTTTTTTTTTTTTTTTTTTTTGCTGGTTATTATATGTTGCGACGTTTTTTTTTTTTTTTTTTGCCGGTTATTATATGTTGCGACGTTTTTTTTTTTTTTTTTTTTTTTGCTGGTTATTATATGTTGCGACGTTTTTTTTTTTTTTTTTTTTTTTTTGCTGGATATTATGTTGCGACGTTTTTTTTTTTTTTTTTTTTTTTTTTGCGAGTGGATATAAAAAGTGAAATAACTGAAAATAGTCTATGAAAAGATATGAAGAAATGTGTAAAATTACTTATTAGAGAGATAAAATGTAAAAAAAAGTGTAAATGTAGGGTTTGTTTTTCATGCGTTTTTTTGCTGCTTATCACGCATTAATGGTATAATCTGAAACGCTTGCCGCACAGGTGACTCACACACTGATAGGCGCGATAACAGGGCGGGAATGATAGGAACGCCGTGGTGTATAAACAATAAGGATTAGCGATTAGCGTGTGTACGTACTGCTTTGAGGTATGCCGCTGGGTGTCATGTATATTGTAATGGATATGTACTGTACTTACATTGTGTTTAATGCTGATGGAAGTGTTTGATAGGTTTTTAAGGGCTTCGTACTCAAATGCGGCCACGACTATCGGTTTTTCGGTCCTCCTAATCTTAGTTTTTAATGACATACGTATTATACAAAGTAGATAGTTGCACTTAGGAGTAAATCTTGATAGTATGATTTGAATAAAAGTTTGTTTGTTTAGTCAAGTTTGTGAAGTTATTTATGTTTAGTGATTTCCTAGAAAGGAAAGCTCCTTTCTTGACCTTGGGTGGAATGGTGTAGGAAAAATTTGCATGTACTACTTAAATGAGTAATTGAATAAGAGGGATTTTTTTTGTATTAGTATGAGTGTGTAGGATGTTAGTTCGAGTGAATCGCCGTTTTGTGGGCACTTTTTACACCCACCCACCCACCCACCCACCCACCCACCACCCACCCACCCACACACACCACACACACACACACACACACACACACACACCACACACACAGCGGTTTCATTTCCGGAACGTTTAACTTTTCCTCTTTTACCCGACAAAGACTGTGTGTGTGTGTGTTTGTGTGTGTGTGTGTGTGTGTGTGTGTGTGTGTGTGTGTGTGTGTGTGTGTGTGTGTTGTGTATGTGTGTGTGTGTGTGTGTGTGTGTGTGTGTTTAACAAGTACGAAGACGCCTCACATTGTCTAAGTCAGCAGTTCCTTCCCCCCATTTCTCTCTCTCTCTCTCTCTCTCTCTCCTCCCTTCTCTCTCTCTCTCCTTTTTCCCCGTCTTTTCCTTCTCTTCCGTCATATCTCTCTCGTCCTCCATCTCTTACCTTCTCATTCTATCTCTACTCTCCTTCTCTCCCCTCCTGACATTCCTTTTAATATCAACCAAACCTCCGTCTTTAGATCTGTCACCATTCCTACACCTTCGAAAAGATAACTCACACAGCCAAAAAGTGTAGATATCTTCACTTTCAGAATCTAACATACAACACCCTCAAACCCATTAATCTAACACCTTAACAGAATCATACACTACTAAAGCTCAAAACCCATCTAACATATCTAACACCTTTAACAGATCAATACTAACACCCTCAAAACCCATGAACAATCTAACACCTTTAACAATCTAACACTACTAACAGCTCAAAACCCAGTCTAACATATCTAACACCTTTAACAGAATCTAACACTACTAACACGCCTCAAAACCCAGTTAACATATCTAACACCTTTAACAGAATCTAACACTACTAACACGCCTCAAAACCCAGTGTAACATATCTAACACCTTTAACAGAATCTAACACTACTAACACGCCTCAAAACCCAGTCTAACATATCTAACACACCTTGAACAGAATCTAACACTACTAACACGCCTCATACTCAATCTAACACACTTAAACATGTCTAAAACCCAATCTAACATAACCAAACACGTCATTAAACCCCAAATGCCACTTCAAACTCCTCAGTCCTCTCTTTAATGAAACCCATTCCAACACCTTCTCCGTCAATTAAATCACCTTGAACCGTCCCTCGATCCTCTCTTAACACGCTTTAAACCCCATTCCTAACACCTTTTCCGTCATAATACTGAGCGTCCCGATTCTTCTTAACATGCTTAACCCAAACACTTTCTTCATTACCACCTGAAGCGTCCCTCGATCCTCTCTTAACACGCTAATCCCATTCAACACCTTTCCTCAATTGACCCACCTTGAAGCGTCCCTCGATCCTCTCTTAACACGCTTTAATCCCATTCAAACACCTTTTCCTTCAATTGACTCACCTTGAAGCGTCCCTCGATCCTCTCTTAACACGCTTTAATCCCATTCAAACACCTTTTCCTTCAATTGAACCCACCTTTAACCGTCCCTCGATCCTCTCTTAACATGCTTTAAATCCATTCAAACACCTTTTCCTTCAATTGACCCACCTTGAAGCGTCCCTCCTGCAGCGGGGGTTTAGCGTAAGGGATACCCAGGAAGCTCGACACGTTCATGACGTGACGCTGCTGGTGGATGGGCTTGTTGACCGGCCGCTCGTTAGGCCGCACGCCGGGTTTGTCGTACAGGTACACGTAGAACCCTTGCACCTTGCCGGAGTCCGTGGTGACGAAGATGTCCGCCAGAGGGAGGGTGTGGCCTGTAGAGCAGAGGAAAAAGGGGAGTTGAGTTAACCCCTTGAGGCCCAGAACGTAATTTTCATTGTAATTTGGGTATTATTAGACGATTTTTTAGTGAATATAAGCAATAATTTATAGATATGACCTTATTAATATCCTTGGCCATAACTAATTTGGTATATTCAGTTACTTTTCGTACTTTTAT
>JACEEZ010019732.1:82500-112500 GCA_016584305.1 Chionoecetes opilio
AATGACATGTAAAAAGGGGGGATTCGTGTGCATCAGACACGATGAGGTGAGAGATTTGACGGCCAGCATGCTTAGGGAGGTATGTCGCGGCGTCACCACCGAACCAACTCTCCTCCCCCTGAATGGCGAACACGTGCAATACAGGACGGCCAACACCACTAACGAGGCCCGAGTGGACGTAAGTGCTCGTGGTTTCTGGACTAGAGGACAGAGAGCGTTCATGGACATCAGAATCTTCGATCCAATGGCCGCCTGCTACCAGAGGATCCCACTGGAAGCTGCTCACCAAAAGAATGAACGGGAAAAAATCAGGAGTTATGGAGATAGGATTCGAAATGTCGACCACGGCAGCTTCACACCCCTGGTCTTCACTACGTCAGGCGGGATGGGCCCCAAGGCCAAGTGCTTCTATTCAAGACTAGCAGATGTAATGGCAGAAAAGAAGCACCAGCCAAGGAGCCACGTTGTCGCCTGGATGAGATGCCGTCTCTCCTTCTCCCTGCTCAGGTCTGCCCTCCTATGTCTCAGGGGCACTAGATATTCCGCCCCCACAACCATCGATTTAGATGGCCTGAACTACCAGGCCACTGTAGTGGAGAGCGGCATATTAGTGTAGATGACGGAGAGAGGAGAGTAAGTAGTGGATAAGTAGTAGTAGCCTATGGTTGGATGCCACAGTCAGTAGCGATCAGAGTTGGGGCTACTGGCCTCCAGTTAATGGAGTCCGCAAATATACAAATGGTGGAGGTATCTTTATATTTAATTTGTAGTAGTAGTAGTAGTAGTAGTAGTAGTAGTGATAGTTATAGTGCTGGCAGAGCTGGGCAGTATTTAAATACATTTGTATTTAAATACGTATTTAAATACATTTGTGTATTTAGAAATGTATTTATAAATACATTAGTTGTCATGTATTTAAATACAGTTTTTAAATACATTTATGAGTATTTAAATACATTGTATTTAAATACTTATAATATAAAAATGTAAATACTTTTTTATCAGTTAATTTGGCCATAAACCCGCCCAACTATCTGGCAACCCTGATGTCACAGTGAACCAGTGTTTCCACTTTAAAGGAAATTTTCTTAATTATAGGAAATTTAGGCCTGAGAAGGAAATATCTAGGGAAACCCAAAATCTACGGAAATCCTAAGGAAATCCATTTTTTTCGGACACGTTAAAATTTGTGTGTATTTAAAATGTATATACAAATGTATTTAAATACAATTGATGTATTTAGTATTTAGTATTTAAATACATTTGTAAAATGTATTTAGTATTTAGTATTTAAATACATTTGTAAAATGTATTTAGTATTTTGTATTTAAATACATTTCTCCCATGTATTTAGTATTTAGTATTTAAATACATTCAATGTATTTAGTGCTCAGCTCTGAGTGCTGGTAGTAGTAGTAGTAGTAGTAGTAGTAGTAGTAGTAGTAGTAGTAGTAGTAGTAGTAGTAGTAGTAGTAGTATAGTAACAGCAGCAGTGGCAGTAGTAGGTGTATTGATATACGTACTTGTTGACATTCTCTAAATTCAACACAATCTCCTATTTCCTCCTCCTCTTCCTCCTCCTCGTCCACCAGGAAGAATTTCAGGTGGATGATTGTGAAGTAGTGAGTCAGTTGGTGTGGTCATGGTGATGATAATGGTTGATTGATTGATTGATTGATTGAGTTTATTGTCAAAATGTTACAAGTTAACATAATTCATACATATTTACAAAAATCAGTTAGTGGCATTAATCAGCATGGTGGCAGTGGTGGTGATAGTGGCGGTTACCCTTATCAGTGTGTGTGTGTGTGTGTGTGTGTGTGTGTGTGCATAACATGGAGATCACGTTTATAAGTTAATTCTGTTGTTGATGCATTGGTTTCATGGGAGAGATCTATTATATCAATACTAACAAACGCTACTACTACTACAACTACTACTATTACTACTACTACTACTGCTACTACTACTACTACTACTACTACTACTACTACTACTACTACTACTACTACGAGCATTACCACCACTACCACTGCAAAGGTATCATCAGGAACAAAAGTAACCTAACCTCATATCTTCACACTTCCAAACCTTGTAGCTACCCCAAACCCCTTTATTTCGCCTCCTTGTCTTACCTGGCTCCTCGGAAGGCCGCAGCTCCCCTTGCAGGTCGGGGCGCCAGATATCCAGCACCCCCAGCCGCATGTCCCACTGTTCCTCCCCCGGGCGCGCACCACCTGGTCGCTCCCTCCCCCGGGCGTCATACCTCCCGCGCCCCAGGAAATTCCCACTCAGCCTCGGGTTTTCATTATATCGAAAACTCTGGTCTTGATAACGGTTATCGGACCCTCGTGTCTGTGAGGGATCGTCGTATCGCGTGTCATATCTCCGGTCCGTGCCGTAGTAGGTGTCACCGGAGTTGTATTGGGTGCGAATCGTAGGTGGGGTGGTGTAGCCGCGACTACGGTAATGTACTTGCCAGTAGTCGTCGCGAAGAGTCTCATGATCGCGGTCGTTGCGGAACTGTGCCTCGACTTTTGTCACTTGTACCACCACCACCACCACTGTCAACATTAGGCGCCACCATGTCCTAGTTATGCCTCCTTGGCGCCCAGGGGTCATGTTTCTTATCGCCATGGCGCTACCACGTCACTGCACACACCCACGCATCGCACTGCACCAGCCACCGCTTGTCACTGCTCTCATGCACTCACGCACTGCACTGACGCACGATATTTGAAAACCCTACGTCGCCACCTGCGTTTTCCTGTCACCTGGCTAGAGCGCGTCCTTGTTCACCGTTCTCCGCCCGTTGGAGTCCCCTGCCTGGCGCTAACACTCGGGGACTCCACCCAGTCAGTACCCTCACACGTCCCCCTGTCGATCTACGCCCAGATGCACCGCTCTGCCGCACATCTGTTGTTTCGGGGCATTTAAACCACAGGCCCAGAGGGTATTGATTGCTTACCTGGCCGCTAGGGTAAGCACAACACAGGGAACTAACTGCACAGCAACGGAAGATCCTACAGCCTCATATGAACGCACACTCAAGTCTTCTTCTCATCACTATAACACCACGTAGACGAATCACACGAATATTATTAACACACACGTACACTTTACTCTCTTACGAACATGCCCTTGGGTAAGCTTGGTTTGTGTGAGAGCGTAAAGTGTCAGGTAAGGTAGAGGGAGTGGCGCGCGTGTGGTGGTATGTGGTAGCCTCTGTCTCATACTACCACAATGGCCCACCTCCACACCCCTTACCTGTGTGGGGCGACGTTGCCACATCACTTCGCTTGGTGTCATGTGCGAGTGAGGACGGATGTAGGAGGGGAGGGGAGTGAGGGGGTGATGGAGGGGAGGAGGGGGTGAGGAAAGAGAGAGAGAGAGAGAGAGAGAGAGAGAGAGAGAGAGAGAGAGAGAGAGAGAGAGAGAGAGAGAGAGAGAGAGAGAGAGAGAGAGAGAGAAAAGTGTTGTCTGTGGTAAGCAGGGCGTTGGAATGTGCTTATGTGAATGTTTATTTTTCCTATTGTTGTGAGTTATACGATTGATTGTGTCTTTTGAAACACGTCATTATGTGTGTGTGTGTGTGTGTGTGTGTGTAGGTTGAAGTAGAGTGAAGATGGAAGGGGAAGGTAAGATGCAAGAGAGTATGTAAAAAAGATGAAAGAAGAGAAAGAAAGATGCAAGTGGATGGTAGTGTTAAACGGGTGGAAGGTGGTGGTGGTGGATGCGTGTATTAAGCTTAGTGTGGAGGTGGTTGATTGTAGAGAGGGGGAGTATATGAGTGGCGTGGAGGATATTGTGGTGTGGAGTAAGATAGTAATGGTGTTGGATGTATTATGTGGTGGATGGAAAGTGGAAGGGTGGAGGAGTGGATGAGACGGTGGGTTGGTTTGGAGAGGGCGTTATATAGGTGGAGGTAAACAAATGTATCATCATTATTATTATCATCATTGTTTTTTGTTTTATAATGATTATTATTTGTATCAGTTGACTAGTTCAGTTTAGCCTGTAGCTTCACCTGTTCAGCTCACCTTATCGTACCTGAGTTCCAACATTCAGAGAAAACCGGCTGTTTATTGGTATACTATAACAAAGAGCGATACAATTATTGTTTGTTTGTTTGTTTAGAGGATACTGCCTCAGAGCCATAGTGATCTACCGCTGCAGCTTAGTGTTGGCCGAAGCCACCACCCCGGGAGGGGGGTCACAAACCCTCGGCTAACACCCGGTACCCAGTCACTGCTGGGTGGACAGGGGCTCGGGTTTTAAGAAAGACCACCCATCTATCTTCGCTCCGCCCGGGGATCGAACCCGGGACTTCTCGGTTGTGAGCCGAGCGTGCTAACCACTACACTACGGAGTACCCAATTATTCCTAATGTTTTTGTACAGTACCACGTGAGAGGAGGGAGGGCTCGGCTGCAGGCTCTGTAAATATCATACTGTTTTGAGGCTATTTTGAGTAAGATTATTTTTGTCTCTAAAGCAGCGTTTCTTAGCCTGGGGGTCGCGCCCCCTTAGGAGGGCGTGGATAATTACGTAGGGGGGCGTGAGCCAAGAGAGAAATAGGAAGAACTGTGAAGTATTTTACTTGAAGCTCGGCCTTAACTTTAACATGAAGCTCGCGTGCGAGGGTGAGCGAGGAAAGTCGCTACAGAGAAGAAACTGGGGGTGAAAACTCTGCGGTAACGTACTGCCAGGTTTAACTAACTCCCTATACTTTTATGCAAAATAAATTTTTTTTAGTATTATTATTATTATTATTATTATTATTATTATTATTATCATTATTATTATTATTATTATTATTATTATTATACGGCCAGAGCGTTAGCTATTTTTGATAAAGCTCTCGCTCGCTTTCTCGCTCCCAGTGCGGCTGCACCCTAATTATTATGAATGCTTGCCCTAATTATTATTATCCCTTCGCTTGAAGCGAAGGCCGTGGCACACCAGAAGCTACGCGAGCTACGCTACGTATGTATGTGTGCTAGCTATGGACGCTATTTCGTCCGTACAACAGAAGACACATATCTCAAGCTATGCCCTCAGTTACATGCTGCTATTCAAGATGGCCAATTGTGCTCTGTGAGTCGGTGGTGATGAGTCAAATGAAGAAATTCTGTTGCTGACTTTGGCATTGTTCAAGAAGAGGAGGAAGTGGCTACACGAAACAAACCTGAAAAGAGAACATTTTGGCGAGTACCATCATCTGGTGCAGGAACTTTGCTGTGATGAAGAAAAATTCAAACAATATTTTCGATTATCACCTTCACAGTTCAAGTATGTTTTGTAGCTGATTGAAAAGGTTATAAGAAACCCATATGATATGCTATGAGCAGGGGTACTTCTTCAATTCCTCAATAAGTTCCTCCATCTTCAGCTGTTTGAACCACAGGTACAAAATCAAGGGAGAGACAGCGTGGTATAGCCTTGACAGATGACGCCACTCTCCCCACCCCGCCACAGCAATCATCACACTGAGAAAAAACGCTCTACTAAGCATGCGCAACCAAAGCCATGCTGGAAAAATTCGCTCCCCAAGCAATCTGAAACTATGTGGCCTCGTCACATACCACGTGGCCAACGTAGCATAGCTTCTGGTCTGCGGCACTTATAGCTGAACAACCACTGCTGGGTATATGCAAGGTGGATGATCCGCAAATCCGCAGTCATCGAATTGCGGACTGCGGTGTATGCAAGATCACCACGAGACATAGTGATTTACAAGGGATTAATAGGTAGTGAAAGGCAAAAAGGGGATGCTCAGAAATTTATTGAACAGAACTGGGATTGTAGTGTGTGTGTGTGTGTGTGTGTGTGTGTGTGTGTGTGTGTGTGTGTGTGTGTGTGTGTGTGTGTGTGTGTGTGTTTCAAGAGTACAGATCTAGCAAGTATAGGCCAAAGTAACATATAAGTATCTATATCTGTTACTCTGGTATAGGCCGGAGCGAGGCAAATATTCTAGGGTCGTTTTGCTCACACGAACTCATCATCATCCATCATCATGTCACCCTCGGCGCTGCATTTCACAGACTTGGCCATGCACACCATCTCGAGGGGGCTGGACATGACCATCTCCTTGCACTGGAGACAGGCAGCCTGGGGGAGCGAGGAGGGAGGGGATACAAACATGCCTCAAGGGAAAACACGGTAATAGGACAAAATGTATCAAGGAGAAAAATTAAGTAACGGGGTAGAAGGTTTAGGTCAGGTTATTCTGTTTCCTTATTCTATTTTTGGGGGTCAGAGAGAGAGATATATATATATATATATATATATATATATATATATATATATATATATATATATATATATATATATATATATAGAGAGAGAGAGAGAGAGAGAGAGAGAGAAGAGAGAGAGGAGAGACGAAGAGAGAGTACTACATTCTGTCGTTGCCCAAACATGCGAACCACTTCAAGAATTGACTCTGAATTTCGCCCGCGGCTGCAACACAGATGCGACATTAGACACCCGAGGAATATATGTTTGTAAATATAGTACACATATCTATACAAAGTGAAACAACCATTAAATGTATAACTTCATGAGTCAAGCGTATATCCAAGGCAGATACTCACGCGTGGCGCCGCTTGGCCTCAAAATGTCGCAGGTCTCGAGCTCTGCGACACAGTTGCAAATGGTGGCGTTGTCGACCTCACCCAGAGCCTTCATGCAGACACAAGTCCCTGGGGAGAGATGGATGAGATCAGAGCCATGAGAGAGAGAGAGAGAGAGAGAGAGAGAGAGAGAGAGAGAGAGAGAGAGAGAGAGAGAGAGAGAGAGAGAGAGAGAGAGAGAGAGAATGCATAGTACATTTATGTATTTCAGTGCAGTGTATTCACCTAGTTTTAGCATTCAGGGCCTGAGCTATACTCTTGTCCTGTGTCCGTATCAAAATGCAACCACTGCAGTTTTTTCTCGAAATTACTCAGTTTCTCTTTAAATTGTACGTGTGTGTGTATGTGTGTGTGCGTGTGCGTGTGTGTGTGAGTGTGTGTGTCCCATCATTAGCATACTCACTCATGCCCATTTGAACCTTCTTCATCAACCTGGACAACCCTCCCTTCTTCTGGAAGCGATCCACCATCACGCGGGCCATGGGAATCACGCGGCCCAAGCGGTTCAAGCCTGACCTCACGTCCCTCATGCACGTGTTGTCACCGCCCTCCGTCTGGCCGTGACCGCCGCCCACCAGCACCATCACGCCCACCACCATCAGTGTCAGTGCTACCCTCATGGCTTCAAAATCTCTGTAAACAATGGATACTTTAATGTTAACTCTGCATCCCGTCAGTATATTAACCAACTGTACACCACTCCCGCACTCCGATTCAAGCGTTGGTAATTCTGGTTTTTAAGGCAGACTCAAAGAAAACGCGTGCAAAACATCCCGTCATAAGAAAAACAGGCTTAGATTAGGTTACTGTCGACTATATGGTGTGTGAAGTAATAAGATCTGTTTTAAAGAAATTGAAAGGTTTTGCGTTAAAGTATACTATTAATACGAGTTCGTGGATTAGAAATTGAGAACTTTGGTAGAAAAGGGATGGTTGTAGTGTCTGTTTTCAAGTCTCGCTGATGGCGCTGATTTTTTTTTTTTTTTTTTTTTACTTCTGATTCATGTATATGTTATCCATGGTTGCGATAGAGAGATAAGAGAAGAGAGCAACCGTTCAATGGAATGGCTCACAGTGGCCCATCTTCGGTACGCCACTGAAGGCTGCATGTAAATACACACACACACACACACACACACACACACACACACACACACACACACACACACACACACACACACACACACACACACAAACCAGTGCCTAGCCACCTACCTGAAACAGTGGCAGCAGCAGCAGCAGGAGTCAGTGTTGAGTGTGGCGAGGAAACAGTCAGTCCTGGGTTATATAGGAGCCGGCGCCACCCCCGCCCTGCCCCCCCGCCAATACCCCTTCAATCCCTGACGCCGAGAGTCAGCGTGACTTGGCGCCGAGGTCCACATGGAAAGGTTCCCTGCAGAGCGTGAAGGGGCGTACACGGGACATGCGAGGCCGCAGTGTCTATGGTATTGTTATTGTTAGGTGCGCCACACAGCCCCGCCCTGGTACAGCGCCCCGCCAGGATGCCCAGCGACGGGGAGATTCACTATATTAGGAGGTGTTCCTAATAGGCTCAAGTTAGATAAATTCAGATGCAAGAAACAAGTATACAGGAGCTGGTTCACTAATAGAGTGGTAGATGAGTGGAGCAAATTTGTATATAACAGTCAGGTAGTGAGCGCGGGTATACGATAGAGAGCTTTGAAGGAATGTTAGATCAATTCATGGGTGAGGTTGTCAGATGGGAGTAGGTAAGCAGGTGCTGCTTTGTGAATCCCGAAGGACCTGTTGCAGACATAGGACCACAGAGTTATACACTAGAGCGCGCATCCCCTACCCCAGTGGGTAGTTGGAGTGAAGCAGGCGGGGTCGGGTGGCGGGCAGGCAACCATGATACTCGGCGATCCACTGGCAGACGGACAAGTTTTATGTTATTGTCATTTATTATCACCTGCTTATTTTTGCATTGGTGTGTGTCATATACCAACATAATCGGAAAAATGTGTTGATTCCGAGACAGTGAATGGAAATTCAATACAAGCAAAATTATAGAAATAATAAAGAGTTGAAGCAAAGAAGGTGACGTGAAATGTTTATGCACTATTTTATTTTACGTTCATTATCTTATTCTAGGTATGACTTACTGTAATTAATTTATGCTCATGATATTCAACAATGTCTCGTGAACACGATGGTAGGTTCAGTATTTTCTGAATATCATCTGGTAGCTTGATAACACCGGACATACCTGTGTGATGTCAAGCTTCTCCCTCTAATCTGTATAACTGCTCAGTATTCATAGAGCGCGGATTTGGGTTTATTTGTAATTGACAGCGAGCGAAGCGAGCTGCTTCTTACCATAAGACCCGTGGAACCAAGTTTAAGGCAAAAAATGTATAACTACTCATAAATATTGTCTGATTGAGCTGAAATTTGACATGCAAGTAGTGCTGTCAAAATCAATGGGGGTCTGTGGAACAAACATTTTGCGTAAAACTAGCCCTTAATGAGTAATTAGCGTAAACTACTCATAATTATTGTCGGATTGAGCTGAAATTTGACATGCAAATAGTGCTGTCAAAATCAATGGGGGTCTGTGAAACAAACTTTTTGCGTAGAACAAGGCCTTAATGAGTAATTAGCGTAAACTACTCATAATTATTGTCGGATTGAGCTGAAATTTGACATGCAAATAGTGCTGTCAAAATCAATAGGGGTCTGTGAAACAAATTTTTTGCGTAGAACAAGGCCTTAATGAGTAATTAGCGTAATGAGTTAATTGGCTGGAACGTGGCTCGCTGCCACGTTCCAGCCGCAAGAACTGAGCCAAAAGCAAAGGGGCCTGAGGCTGGACGCCTATACTTGATTTGAAGAGATATTTGATATCTGTGTAGGTTAATTGGCAGCGAGCGAAGCGAGCTGCTTCTTACCATAAGACCCGTGGAACCAAGTTTAAGTAAAAAAGTGAATAACTACTAAATATAGCCGGATTGAGCTGAAATTTGACATGCAAGTAGTGCTATCAAAATCAATAGGGGTCTGTGAAACAAACCTTTTGCGTAGAACAAGCCCTTAATGAGTAATTAGCGTAATAAGTTAATTGGCTGGAAGGTGGCTCGCTGCCACGTTCCAGCCGCAAGAACTGAGTCAAAAGCAAAGGGGCCAGAGGCTGGACGCCTATACTTGATTTATGTTAATAACATTCTCCATTGTCACTGCAACAATTTTATTATTTCAATGGTAAGATTTATACCTGTTGTAAAGTGTATATAAAAATGTATTTATAGGATTATTGGCAGCGAGCGAAGCGAACTGCTACTTACCATAAGACCCATTCGCGTAAGGGGAGTGGAACCAAGTTTAAGCCAAAAAGTGAATAAGACTCCTAAATATTGTCGGATTGAGCTGAAATTTGACATGCAAGTAGTGCTGTCAAAATCAATAGGGGTCTGTGAAACAAAATTTTTGCGTAGAACAAGCCCTTAATGAGTAATTGGCGTAATGAGTTAATTGGCTGGAACGTGGCTCGCTGCCACGTTCCAGCCGCAAGAACTGAGCCAAAAGCAAAGGGGCCAGAGGCTGGACGCCTATACTTGATTGGCAGCGAGCGAAGCGAGCTGGTACTTACCATAAGACCCATTCGCGTAAGGGGAGTGGAAACAAGTTTAAGCCAAAAAGTGAATAACTACTCCTAAATATTGTCGGATTGAGCTGAAATTTGACATGCAAGTAGTGCTATCAAAATCAATAGGGGTCTGTGAAACAAACTTTTTGCGTAGAACAAGCCCTTAATGAGTAATTAGCGTAATGAGTTAATTGGCTGGAACGTGGCTCGCTGCCACGTTCCAGCCGCAAGAACAGCCAAAAGCAAAGGGGCCAGAGGCTGGACGCCTATACTTGATATCAAATTACTTGATGTCTGGCACATTCACCTTTTTTGGCATTAAATCAATCAATTATAAATTTCTTCCACAAAGTGTATAACTATAGTCTATTCACTTAAGCTGGATTCCTGGACTGGGAGCTGCTCGCTGCCTAGCCAAGTTTGTAAGGACGTCGCTGATTGGCTGATAGACTCGGGCTGGGTGGCGATGGTGGTGGTACTTGCCTCGCCGCAACCCAAAACCCTTGCGTTGCCTCAGAAAAATATTCATATTTATTAGCTTTACTCATCTCTTACACAAGATAGGCCTATTTTGTTTGCATCAGTGAATCAAGCAGTGATTGTTCAACAACAACACGCCATTCATAGCTCAATAGGATAAAAAATAAAGCCATGACTGACTATCACAAGAGTAGGCGAACTTTTAGGTTTTCAGTGCATTGAAATGTTGTACTACTCCTACCCGATATTACCAAGCTACCAGATAATATTTATGAAAGCTGAGCCTACCATCGTGTTTATAATACATTGCTGCATATCATGAGCATAAAAAATTACAGTAAACTACAGTAATATTAAGATAATTAAAGGAAAGTAAAAGAGTGTATAAACGTTATTTCTTGCTTATTTTGCTTCAACTCGCTGTAACTCCATCAGTTTTGGTCGCATTCAATTTTCAAGCACGGTTTCAAAATCCTTCTACTTTTCCGCTTCCTGTGGTATGTAGCACGTACCAATAAGGAAAAGAGTAGGTGGTCTATAGGTGTATAGCTCCACAAAGTATATAACTACACATATAGCGTATATAACACTGTGGCTGGAACACTACGGGCTGGAGGCACAGAGGTCTGTCTGTGACTGGGAGGTGAGGGTAATAAATCCTCGGCGAGGGAAATAGTACCGACGAGGCTGCGGAAGCGACGCTCATCACGGCGAAAAGCTGTTCCGTCACAGTTTTATGTTCATGGCAATTTTTTATCATCTGAACATTTATTATTTATCTGAACCTAACCTAACCTAACCGTAATCGAAAGTTTGTGAACCTGTCTAGGAAAAAAAATTCGCTCTCGGGTCCGCCAAAGGGCACCTCAGAGGCAGCGGCTGTCGACACACACACACACACACACACACACACACACACACACACACACACACACACACACACACATACACACACACACACACACACACATTTTTGTTTCCACCTGAGTGACGTTTTCCAATATTCCTCCGAAAAATATGAATACATCAAGTATAGACGTCCAGCCTCTGGCTCCTTTGCTTTTGGCTCAGTTCTTGCGGCTGGAACGTGACAGCGAGCCACGTTCCAGCCAATTAACTCATTACGTGAATTACTCATTAAGGGCTTGTTCTATGCAAAAAGTTTGTTTAACAGACTCCCATTGATTTTGACAGCACTACTTGGATTTCGAATGTCAGCTCAATCCGACAATAATTAGGAGTAGTTTACGCTAATTACTCATTAAGGGCTTGTTTTACGCAAAAGAATTCTTCCGACGACCCCCACTGATTTTGACAGCACTACTTGCATGTCAAAGTTCAGCTCAATCCGACAATAATTAGGAGTAGTTATACACTTTTTGGCGGAAACTTGGTTCCACGGGTCTTATGGTAAGCGACAGCGAGCTTTGCTCGCTGTCAATCACCTTTTTATGTCCTTCTTCCTGTCATTTTTCCCATATTTTCTGCTCTATGGTTGCCTCAGACCTACATATGATTGAGGGTTTCCATCCTTCCCCCTTCGTGTCTATTTCCTGCTTCCTTCCTCCTCATATAGGCGCATCGTTTTGCAAGCTCATCACTATCCTCCCAACAGGCTAGAGTTGACCCTGAAAACGCGATCACGCCCACCACTGTGTTAGGTCATTTATTCCAAGGTAGATAAGGATGAGGGAAACAATGAGGAGAGAGAGAGAGAGAGAGAGAGGAGAGAGAGAGAGAGAGAGAGAGAGAGAGAGAGAGAGAAGAGAGAGAGGAGAGAGAGAGAGAGAGAGAGAGAGAGAGAGAGAGAGAGAGAGAGAGAGAGAAAGAAGAGATAAAAAAGAACAAATTTAATAGAAAAGGGAAATAAAATGTATAGTGTATAATGTCTAATAAAAATGGGTATAATAATGGGGTTGAGGTTTGGCAGCTTGACACGTATAGAATGGGTTGGTAATGGAATGTAATTGGAATAATAATTTAGGAATGGAATGTAATAGGAATAATGATAGGAATGGAATGTAATAGGAATAAAATGTAACAAGTGCTTGTGGGCCTTCGGACCCATGTATTGATGTTTGTAGTAGTAGTATATATTAGACAACATGTGATTGCAGACTCCAATCGTGTTGTTGCTGTCGTTGGTCACTGGTCAAAGTGCCTCGGGGTAGACCACGTTCCGTGTGATTCCAACCCTTTGTGTTCCGTGTGATTCCAACACGCACACTCACACACGCACACAAACGTCCATAAGTCTACTGAGTTTGTGGAATACGGCAATACGTTACCGCAGAGTTTTCCTGTAATCTAATACTCCTAAAGTGTTTTTAGCCCAAAACCCCCCTTCAAAATGATTCAATCGACATGGGACCAAGACGCTTACCACCTACGATTTATTTGCGATTTTTTGAGCCTACTCTCATCAAAATTGAATTTACAGTTTCGGCTACCCAAAACAGACAGACAGACACACAGACACACGGCTACTCCTATAATATATTAAATACTATTTTGAGGCTGTTTTGAGTAAGATTATTTTTGTCTCTAGAGCAGCGGTTGGTTCTTAGCCTGGGGGTCGCGCCCCCTTAGGAGGGCGTGGATAATTACGTAGGGGGGCGTGAGCCAAGAGAGAAATAGGAAGAACTGTGAAGTATTTTACTTGAAGCTCGGCCTTAGCTTTAACATGAAGCTCGCGTGCGAGGGTGAGCGAAGAAAGTCGCTACAGAGAAGAAACTAGGGGTGAAAAACTCTGCGGTGACGCACTGCCAGGTTTAACTAACTCCCTAGACTTTTATGCAATATTATTTTTTGTTATTATTATTATTATTATTGTTATTATTATTATTATTATTATTATTATTATTATTATTATTATTATTATTATTATTATTATACGGCCAGAGCGTTAGCTATTTTTGATAAAGCTCTCGCTCGCTTTCTCGCTCCCAGTGCGGCTGCACCCTAATTATTATGAATGCTTGCCCTAATTATTATTATCCCTTCGCTTGAAGCGAAGGCCGTGGCACACTAGAAGCTACACGAGCTACGCTACGTATGTATGTGTGCTAGCTATGGACGCTATTTCGTCCGTACAACAGAAGACACATATCTCAAGCTATGCCCTCAGTTACATGCTGCTATTCAAGATGGCCAGTTGTGCTCTGTGAGTCTGTGGTGATGAGTCAAATGAAGAAATTCTGTTGCTGACTTTGGCATTGTCCAAGAAGAGGAGGAAGTGGCTACATGAAACAAACCTGAAAAGAGAAAATTTTGGCGAGTACCATCATCTGGTGCAGGAACTTTGCTGTGATGAAGAAAAATTCAAACAATATTTTCGATTATCTTTTCAATTAGCTGCAAAACATACTTGAACTGTAAAAGTTCAAGTATGTTTTGCAGCTGATTGAAAAGGATATAAGAAACCCATATGACTGCTTACCATAAGACCCGTGGAACCAAGTTTCCGCCAAAAAGTGTATAACCAACTACTCCTAATTATTGTCGGATTGAGCTGAAATTTGACATGCAAGTAGTGCTGTCAAAATCAATGGGGGTCTGTTAAACAAATGTTTTGCATAGAACAAGCCCTTAATGAGTAATTCACGTAATGAGTTAATTGGCTGGAACGTGGCTTGCTGTCACGTTCCAGCCGCAAGAACTGAGCCAAAAGCAAAGGGGCCAGAGGCTGGACGTCTATACTTGATATACTATGACCAGGAAAGCGTACTTCTTCAATTCCTCAATAAGTTCCTCCATCTTCAGCTGTTTGAAACACAGGTAAAAAAATCAAGGGAGAGACAGCGTGTGGTAGCCTTGACAGATGACGCCACTCTCCCCACCCCGCCACAGCAATCATCACACTGAGAAGAAACGCTCTACTACTAAGCATGCGCAACCAAAGCCATGCCGGAAAAAATCGCTCCCCAAGCAATCCGAAGCTATGTGGCCTCGTCACATACCACGTGGCCAACGTAGCATAGCTTCTGGTCTGCGGCACTTATAGCTGAACAACCACTGCTGGGTATATGCAAGGTGGATGATCCGCAAATCTGCAGTCATCGAATTGCGGACTGCGGTGTATGCAAGATCACCACGAGACATAGAGATTTACAAGGGATTAATAGGTAGTGAAAGGCAAAAAGGGGATGCTCAGAAATTTATTGAACAGAACTCGGATTGTAGTGTGTGTGTGTGTGTGTGTGTGTGTGTGTGTGTGTGTGTGTGTGTGTGTGTGTGTGTGTGTGTGTGTTTCAAGAGTACAGATCTAGCAAGTATAGGCCAAAGTAACATATAAGTATCTATATCTGTTACTCTGGTATAGGCCGGAGCGAGGCAAATATTCTAGGGTCGTTTTGCTCACACGAACTCATCATCATCCATCATCATGTCACCCTCGGCGCTGCATTTCACAGACTTGGCCATGCACACCATCTCGAGGGGGCTGGACATGACCATCTCCTTGCACTGGAGACAGGCAGCCTGGGGGTGCGAGGAGGGAGGGGATACAAACATGCCTCAAGGGAAAACACGGTAATAGGACAAAATGTATCAAGGAGAAAAATTAAGTAACGGGGTAGAAGGTTTAGGTCAGGTTATTCTGTTTCCTTACTTCCATTTTTGGGGGTCAGAGAGAGAGAGAGAGAGAGAGAGAGAGAGAGAGAGAGAGAGAGAGAGAGAGAGAGAGAGAGAGAGAGAGAGAGAGAGAAGAGAGAGAGAGAGGAGAGAGAGAGAGAGAGAGAGAGAGGAGAGAGAGAGAGAGAGAGAGAGAGAGAGAGAGAGAGAGAGAGAGATGCCGAAACAGTAACTTACCATTCTGTCGTTGCCCAAACATGCGAACCACTTCAAGAATTGACTCTGAATTTCGCCCGCGGCTGCAACACAGATGCGACATTAGACACCCGAGGAATGTATGTTTGTAAATATAGTACACATATCTATACAAAGTGAAACAACCATTAAAGATATAACTTCATGAGTCAAGCGTATATCCAAGGCAGTTACTCACGCGTGGTGCCGCTTGGCCTCAAAATGTCGCAGGTCTCGAGCTCTGCGACACAGTTGCAAATGGTGGCGTAGTCGACCTCACCCAGAGCCTTCATGCAGACACAAGTCCCTGGGGAGAGATGGATGAGATCAGAGCCATGAGAGAGATATATATATAATATATATATTATAATATATATATATATATATATATATATATGAGAGAGAGAGAGAGAGAGAGAGTGAGAGAGAGAGAGAGAGAAGAGGAAGAGAGAGAGAGAGAGAGAGAGAGAGAGAGGAGAGAGAGAGAGAGAGAGAGAGAGAGAGAGATATATATATATATATATATATATATATATATATATATATATATAGAGAGAGAGAGAGAGAGAGAGAGAGAGAGAGAGAGAGAATGCATAGTACATTTATGTATTTCAGTGCAGTGTATTCACCTAGTTTTAGCATTCAGGGCCTGAGCTATACTCTTGTCCTGTTTCCGTATCAAAATGCAACCACTGCAGTTTTTTTCTCGAAATTACTCAGTTTCTCTTTGAATTGTACGTGTGTTTGTGTGTGTGTGTGTGTGTGTGTTGTGTGTGTGGTGTGTGTGTTGTGTGTGTGTGTGTGTGTGGTGTGTGTGTGTGTGTGTGTGTGTGTGTGTGTGTCCGTCCATTAGCATACTCACTCATGCCCATTTCAACCTTCTTCATCAACCTGGACAACCCTCCCTTCTTCTGGAAGCGATCCACCATCACGCGGGCCATGGGAATCACGCGGCCCAAGCGGTTCAAGCCTGACCTCACGTCCCTCATGCACGTGTTGTCACCGCCCTCCGTCTGGCCGTGACCGCCGCCCACCAGCACCATCACGCCCACCACCATCAGTGTCAGTGCTACCCTCATGGCTTCAAAATCTCTGTAAACAATGGATACTTTAATGTTAACTCTGCATCCCGTCAGTATATTAACCAACTGTACACCACTCCCGCACTCCGATTCAAGCGTTGGTAATTCTGGGTTTTTAAGGCAGACTCAAAGAAAACGCGTGCAAAACATCCCGTCATAAGAAAAACAGGCTTAGATTAGGTTACTGTCGACTATATGGTGTGTGAAGTAATAAGATCTGTTTTAAAGAAATTGAAAGGTTTTGCGTTAAAGTATACTATTAATACGAGTTCGTGGATTAGAAATTGAGAACTTTGGTAGAAAAGGGATGGTTGTAGTGTCTGTTTTCAAGTCTCGCTGATGGCGCTTATTTTTTTTATTTTTTTTTATTTTTACTTCTGATTCATGTATATGTTATCCATGGTTGCGATAGAGAGATAAGAGAAGAGAGCAACCGTTCAATGGAATGGCTCACAGTGGCCCATCTTCGGTACGCCACTGAAGGCTGCATGTAAATACACACACACACACACACACACACACACACACACACACACACACACACACACACACACACACACACACACCAGTGCTTAGCCACCTACCTGAAACAGTGGCACCAGCAGCAGCAGGAGTCAGCGTTGAGTGTGGCGATGAAACAGTCAGTCCTGGGTTATATAGGAGCCGGCGCCACCCCCCGCCCTGCCCCCCCGCCAATACCCCTTCAATCCCTGACGCCGAGAGTCAGCGTGACTTGGCGCCGAGGTCCACATGGAAAGGTTCCCTGCAGAGCGTGAAGGGGCGTACACGGGACATGCGAGGCCGCAGTGTCTATGGTATTGTTATTGTTAGGTGCGCCACACAGCCCCGCCCTGGTACAGCGCCCCGCCAGGATGCCCAGCGACGGGGAGATTCACTATATTAGGAGGTGTTCCTAATAGGCTCAAGTTAGATAAATTCAGATACAAGAAACAAGTATACAGGAGCTGGTTCACTAATAGAGTGGTAGATGAGTGGAGCAAGTTTAACAGTCAGGTAGTGAGCGCAGATATACGATAGAGAGCTTTGAAGGAATGTTAGATCAATTCATGGGTGAGGATGTCAGATGGGAGTAGGTAAGCAGGTGCTGCTTTGTATATCCCGAAGGACCTGTTGCAGACATAGGACCACAGAGTTATACACTAGAGCGCGCATCCCCTACCCCAGTGGGTAGTGGGAGTGAAGCAAGCGGGGTCGGGTGGCGGGCAGGCAACCATGATACTCGGCGATCCACTGGCAGACGGACAAGTTTTATGTTATTGTCATTTATTATTACCTGCTTATTTTTGCATTGGTGTGTGTCATATACCAACATACTCGGAAAAATGTGTTGATTCCGAGACAGTGAATGAAAATTCAATACAAGCAAAATTATAGAAATAATAAAGAGTTGAAGCAAAGAAGGTGACGTGAAATGTTTATGCACTATTTTATTTTACGTTCATTATCTTATTCTAGGTATGACTTACTGTAATTAATTTATGTTCATGATATTCAACAATGTCTCGTGAACACGATGGTAGGTTCAGTATTTTCTGAATATCATCTGGTAGCTTGATAACACCGGACATACCTGTGTGATGTCAAGCTTCTCCCTCTAATCTGTATAACTGCTCAGTATCCATAGAGCGCGGATTTGGGTTTTTTGTAATTGGCAGCGAGCGAAGCGAACTGCTTCTTACCATAAGACCCGTGGAACCAAGTTTAAGGCAAAAAATGTATAACTACTCATAAATATTGTCGGATTGAGCTGAAATTTGACATGCAAGTAGTGCTGTCAAAATCAATGGGGGTCTGTGGAACAAACTTTTTGCGTAGAACAAGGCCTTAATGAGTAATTAGCGTAAACTACTCACAATTATTGTCGGATTGAGCTGAAATTTGACATGCAAATAGTGCTGTCAAAATCAATGGGGGTCTGTGAAACAAACTTTTTTGCGTAGAGCAAGGCCTTAATGAGTAATTAGCGTAATGAGTTAATTGGCTGGAACGTGGCTCGCTGCCACGTTCCAGCCGCAAGAACTGAGCCAAAAGCAAAGGGGCCAGAGGCTGGACGCCTATACTTGATTTGAAGAGATATTTGATATCTGTGTAGGTTAATTGGCAGCGAGCGAAGCGAGCTGCTTCTTACCATAAGACCCGTGGAACCAAGTTTAAGTCAAAAAGTGAATAACTACTCCTAAATATTGTCGGATTGAGCTGAAATTTGACATGTATGTAGTGCTGTCAAAATCAATGGGGGTCTGTGAAACTAACTTTTTGCGTAGAATAAGCCCTTAATGAGTAATTAGCGTAATGAGTTAATTGGCTGGAAGGTGGCTCGCTGCCACGTTCCAGCCGCAAGAACTGAGTCAAAAGCAAAGGGGCCAGAGGCTGGACGCCTATACTTGATTTATATTAATAACATTCTCCATTGTCACTGCAACAATTTTATTATTTCAATGGTAAGATTTATACCTGTTGTAAAGTGTATAAAAATGTATTTATAGGATTATTGGCAGCGAGCGAAGCGAGCTGCTACTTACCTTACCATAAGACCCATTCGCGTAAGTGGAGTGGAACCAAGTTTAAGCCAAAAAGTGAATAACTACTCCTAAATATTGTCGGATTGAGATGAAATTTGACATGCAAGTAGTGCTGTCAAAATCAATGGGGGTCTGTGAAACAAACTTTTTGCGTAGAACAAGCCCTTAATGAGTAATTGGCGTAATGAGTTAATTAGAGAGAACTGCAACTCCGAAATGCCAGTGGTCGCTGGCAGTTTTAACTCACAATTTAGTGAAAAGTTGGTCAACTTGAAAAAAAAATATGGGCTTATTCCACTGCACTTAAAACACAAAAGTATAATATTAAGAACGATTTTCTTCTATATGTATATTGTATAGAAGCCTGATTCTGTAAAACATTGTATATAACCAAATAACCAAGTAGGTTATAGTTGAGGAGGCGAGGTAAATGCTACTCTATGATATTATATAGTCAATAACGAATGTTTAGAAGTTATCTATACCTAGGCAGTCATATTTTCCTGTTATTATTGTGTATCAATCAGATAGAAAGCCTGGAAGTGCAATGAGTCGACGCGTGAAGTCGTAATGTTTTGATTCAATCTCCCCGCCACAATCTCCCCGCAACCACTCCCCGCCGCGGCACGTCGCCTCCACAATTATAACCTACATTGTCGCAGCAACAAGCCGATTTCGGCATTCTTTATTCTTCGTTTTTCCAAGGCATTGCTTATTGTATTTTGACAAGCGTTTGCCAGACGCAGCAGTACTGTCTTAGAAATCAGTGTGAACATCGCCCAAATTTTACATGCCACAATATACATGTAAAAAATATATTAAGCTTTGCTACTCGAGGCGAGTAATTTGCATTAAATTGATATTATAGAACGTTCCATCGTAATGCATGTCATCCATATAATTAGTAGAACAACAGAAGAACTATATTTTTTGGTATTCAGATGCGGTGCATCAATGTTTATCGCGAAATTAATTTATGAAAAATATTAGTCGCAGAGCCAAAACACAGTAGACCAACCTTTGAGTTAAAACTGCCAGCGACCACTGGCATTTCTCGAGTTTCAGTTCTCTCTAATTGGCTGGAACGTGGCTCGCTGCCACGTTCCAGCCGCAAGAACTGAGCCAAAAGCAAAGGGGCCAGAGGCTAGACGCCTATACTTGATTGGCAGCTAGCGAAGCGAGCTGGTACTTACCATAAGACCCATTCGCGTAAGGGGAGTGGAAACATGTTTAAGCCAAAAAATGAATAACTACTCCTAAATATTGTCGGATTGAGCAGAAATTTGACATGCAAGTAGTGCTATCAAAATCAATAGGGGTCTGTGAAACAAACTTTTTGCGTAGAACAAGCCCTTAATGAGTAATTAGCGTAATGAGTTAATTGGCTGGAACGTGGTTCGCTGCCACGTTCCAGCCGCAAGAACAGCCAAAAGCAAAGGGGCCAGAGGCTGGACGCCTATACTTGATATCAAATTACTTGATGTCTGGCACATTCACCTTTTTTGGCATTAAATCAATCAATTATAAATTTCTTCCACAAAGTGTATAACTATAGTCTATTCACTTAAAGTAATCGTCCAGACCCAAATTTTTTTTGCCGAATTATGTTCAATGCACATTCAAAACACCTAATCCACCAAAAATAATTGATTTCCAGGCCTTATTTCCGTAAAAACACGACTTTTGTAAAAAGCGCGCGAAAAAAAAAATCTTCCCTCCAACAGGGCTACGACTGTTATTAATGACGTCAGAACAGGGACGCCCGCAGACACTCTGTCTGACACCTGTCGGCAAATGTTATGATGAGCGATTGTACTTCGGTGTCAGACAGTGAATCTGTCGCTGTGACAGATCTAGAGAACGATGCTCAATCTGACACCGAAAGAAATGACGCTGGTCGCGTATACTATGAGGAAAACGAACCTCAGATTGTCATGGAATCCTATGTTTGAGCCCGAGTACGAGGTGGATGAACAGGTGTTAGCAGAGCCTGAGGTTCAGCAGGAGGACCTGGCACTTCTCCAAAACATGGATTGGTATATAAGGTTAAACCATGTGTGTGTGGGAATCACAATGAAGGTACTTTCGAGAAAATCCTATGGTTAGTTTTGGAGCTACAGTCAAACGTCATTACTCGGAAACCACATACTAGCTTTAACTACAGCATAGAGTTGGAAAAAATGCGGGCGGGAAGGCAGAAAGTGTGACAGCCACACCACCACAGGGTCTCTCACCACAGGGCACGCCCACTCCACAACTGGTTTACTTGGTCTTGTTAAGAGGCAAAGCCTCACAGTCGTGGTGGTCCACCGCTGCTGCCAGTCCTGGCGTCCCTGTCTAACAGGGCCACCTGGTTTGGTATAGTGTTGGACTGAGTCACTGTCTTACGGGGGGGCGCCGTTTCTCAACACAACTGCTCGCCCCAACACACTATAGGCGTGTATCACCCTACACACGCCACTCCTTTCCGTGTGCAAACTTTTCTCGAAAGGCACAGCTGTCTTGCTGCACCCATAAAGGATGCATGCATGTGGCATATAGCAAAAAGAATCTATCAGAAACACCCAAATATCTTCAAGTACTATATTTATCTCTGTGTTTACGTGCCTCTCTGATCAGCGCGGGAAGATGAGCCTCCCTGATGGTACGTCACCGAGCCTGAGCCTGAGCGTCTGCAAACCTTGAGAGCGTTTTGAAAACTCGGGGAATTTGCAGATTTTGATTGCGGATTATTTAAAAACGGCTGACTGGATACAAAAAGTGACGACGTGTTGTTGATATACTCGTTAATGGCTATGATTTGATTGCATTAAATCAGGAATGATGAAATGGTCTGGACGATTACTTTAAGCTGGATTCCTGGACTGGGAGCTGCTCGCTGCCTAGCCGAGTTTGTAAGGACGTCGCTGATTGGCTGATAGACTCGGGCTGGGTGGCGATGGTGGTGGTACTTGCCTCGCCGCAACCCAAAACCCTTGCGTTGCCTCAGAAAAATATTCATATTTATTAGCTTTACTCATCTCTTACACAGGATAGGCCTATTTTGTTTGCATCAGTGAATCAGGCAGTGATTGTTCAACAACAACACGCCATTCATAACTCAATAGGGTAAAAAATAAAGCCATGACTGACTATCACAAGAGTAGGCGGACTTTTAGGTTTTCA
The DNA here is from genome assembly GCA_016584305.1 of Chionoecetes opilio. Classification (NCBI taxonomy): domain Eukaryota; kingdom Metazoa; phylum Arthropoda; class Malacostraca; order Decapoda; family Majidae; genus Chionoecetes; species Chionoecetes opilio. The sequence continues at coordinate 104,815 of JACEEZ010019732.1, forward strand.
GTGCATTGAAATGTTGTACTCCTACCCGATATTACCAAGCTACCAGATAATATTTATGAAAGCTGAGCCTACCATCGTGTTTATAATACATTGCTGCATATCATGAGCATAAAAAATTACAGTAAGACTACAGTAATATTAAGATAATTAAAGGAAAGTAAAAGAATGTATAAACATTATTTCTTGCTTATTTTGCTTCAACTCGCTGTAACTCCATCAGTTTTGGTCGCATTCAATTTTCAAGCACGGTTTCAAAATCCTACTTTTCCGCTTCCTGTGGTATGTAGCACGTACCAATAAGGAAAAGAGTAGGTGGTCTATAGGTGTATAGCTCCCCAAAGTATATAACTACACATTAGGGTGGTCCACTAAAAATATTTTTCTACTTTTATTCCTCCACAAGGTTATTTTTTGTCCATTACCCATAGGTTACAAGCCTATGAAATTTCATGGCTAAATAACTTAATTTAGTGGTCGACCCATCATCTCGCTTTCTATCATAGGATTTAACCCGGAAAATATCACATACCCGAATTGGAGCACTTCCCGACATTACAGACCCAAATGGTGTTGATTTCTGAATTCTCCGGGGTTTGTAACCCCATAGACACATTTTATCAACTAAAAACTGATATACAGCTGTCTGAATGCTGATTTTCATTATTTGGTTTTCATACCGTAAATTAGGGGTAGGCCATACCCTGGTTAGGGTACTTCTAATAGAGATAGAACAAAATGGCTTGCAATTTTGAACTCGGAAGGGTCGATTTACTCATAGAAATGCTTTCATATTTCATTTATTTACTAAAACCTGCAAAATATGACAGAAAATTTCAATTTCTCTATTTTCCTATAGAAATACGATTTTTTTGGCAATATTTTGTGAATTGTTAATAAATCAGTGTCGATGAAACCACTTCTATGTATAAATCGACCCTTCTGAGTTCAAAAATGCGAACCATTTTGCTTTATCTCTACTAGAAGTACCCTAACCAGGGTATGGCCTACCCCTAAAATTTATTGTGAAAACCAAATAAGGAAATTCAGCATTCAGACAGCTGTATATCAGTTTTTAGTTGATAAAATGTGGTCTATAGGATTATCAACCCCGGAGAATTCAGAAATCAACACCATTTGGGTCTGTGATGTCGGGAAGTGCTCCAATTCGGGTATGTGATATTTTCCGGGTTAAATCCTATGATAGAAAGCGAGATGATGGGACGACCTCTAAATATCATTGTATAGTGATGAAATTTTGCACACAAGGAGAGGAATGCAACACGAAAAAAAGCAGCGGTGTGGTGAAAGGACCAGTGCACTTTGAAATTTTACCCCCTCTTCTTGGACCACCCTACTACACATGTAGCGTATAACACTGTGGCTGGAACACTACGGGCTGGAGGCACAGAGCTCTGTGACTGGGAGGTGAGGGTAATAAATCCTCGGCGAGGGAAATAGTACCGACGAGGCTGCGGAAGCGACGCTCATCACGGCGAAAAACTGTTCCGTCACAGTTTTATGTTCATGGCAATTTTTTATCATCTACTTATTGTTGCATTGGTACGTGTCACATACCATCATAATCGGAAAAATGTAATGATTCCGAGACAGTGAATGAAAATTCAATGCAAGCAAAACTACAGGAATAATAGGGAGTTGAAGCAAAGAATATGAAAAAAAATGTTTATGCACCATTATATTTTGCTCACATTATCTTATTATAGGTATAGCTTATTAAGTATTAAATTCAAAGAATGTAGTAATGGAGTAATGTCTTGTGAAGACGATGATAGGTTCAGTTATCCTAGATATCATCTGGTAGTTTGATAATATCGTGTAAGAGTACAACATGTCGTGTGGGCCAGAGCACCCTCGGTGGCCGCAGAGTATCATGGTTTGATGGCGGCCGAGCCACTACCGGTTGCGCCAGCTGAAGCCCCCCTATGCGATCTCTAGTGTATAACTCTGTGCATAGGACGTGCGTTGCGGTGTAAGACATGCACAAACAAGCTGCGTGTGATACCTTAGGACGGCTGCCGCGCCCCTCCTGTGATAGTTTGGTGCCCCTCAGGATTTAAATATGTTCGTGCATACATATCTTATCCTGAAGCTGTCTGTATAGGTCCCGGGTCGCGACATTTTTTTTCCTCAACGAGTTTGCAAAGTTTGGCGGCCCTCTTCACATGGCTGAAGCTCCAAAACTAACCACAGGATTTTTTGAAAATACCCTCATTGTGATTCCCACACAAAGTTACCGTGAGTGAAGGTGAACTAAGAAACTGAACTTAACCTAACCTAACCGTAATCGAAAGTTTGTGAACCTGTCTAGGAAAAAAAATTCGCTCTCGGGCACCGAATCCGCCAAAGGGCACCTCAGAGGCAGCGGCTGTCGACACACACACACACACACACATTTTTGTTTCCACCTGAGTGACGTTTTCCAATATTCCTCCGAAAAATATGAATACATCAAGTATAGGCGTCCAGCCTCTGGCCCCTTTGCTTTTGGCTCAGTTCTTGCGGCTGGAACGTGACAGCGAGCCACGTTCCAGCCAATTAACTCATTACGTGAATTACTCATTAAGGGCTTGTTCTATGCAAAAAGTTTGTTTAACAGACTCCCATTGATTTTGACAGCACTACTTGGATTTCGAATGTCAGCTCAATCCGACAATAATTAGGAGTAGCTTACGCTAATTACTCATTAAGGGCTTGTTTTACGCAAAAAAATTCTTCCGACGACCCCCATTGATTTTGACAGCACTACTTGCATGTCAAAGTTCAGCTCAATCCGACAATAATTAGGAGTAGTTATACACTTTTTGGCGGAAACTTGGTTCCACGGGTCTTATGGTAAGCGACAGCGAGCAAAGCTCGCTGTCAATCACCTTTTTATGTCCTTCTTCCTGTCATTTTCCCCATATTTTCTGCTCTATGGTTGCCTCAGACCTACATATGATTGAGGGTTTCCATCCTTCCCCCTTCGTGTCTATTTCCTGCTTCCTTCCTCCTCATATAGGCGCATCGTTTTGCAAGCTCATCACTATCCTCCCAACAGGCTAGAGTTGACCCTGAAAACGCGATCACGCCCACCACTGTGTTAGGTCATTTATTCCAAGGTAGATAAGGATGAGGGAAACAATGAGAGAGAGAGAGAGAGAGAGAGAGAGAGAGAGAGAGAGAGAGAGAGAGAGAGAGAGAGAGAGAGAGAGAGAGAGAGAGAGAGAGAGAGAGAGAGAGAGAGAGAGAGAGAGAAGAAAGAGAATAAAAAAGAACAAATTTAATAGAAAAGGGAAATAAAATGTATAGTGTATAATGTCTAATAAAAATGGGTATAATAATGGGGTTGAGGTTTGGCAGCTTGACACGTATAGAATGGGTTGGTAATGGAATGTAATAGGAATAATAATTTAGGAATGGAATGTAATAGGAATAATGATAGGAATGGAATGTAATAGGAATAATAATTTAGGAATGGAATGTAATAGGAATAATGATAGGAATGGAATGTAATAGGAATAAAATGTAACAAGTGCTTGTGGGCCTTCGGACCCATGTATTGATGTTTGTAGTAGTAGTATATATTAGACAACATGTGATTGCAAACTCCAATCGTGTTGTTGCTGTCGTTGGTCACTGGTCAAAGTGCCTCGGGGTAGACCACGTTCCGTGTGATTCCAACCCTTTGTGTTCCGTGTGATTCCAACACGCACACTCACACACGCACACAAACGTCCATAAGTCTACTGAGTTTGTGGAATACGGCAATACGTTACCGCAGAGTTTTTCCTGTAATCTAATACTCCTAAAGTGTTTTTAGCCCAAAACCCCCCTTCAAAATGATTCAATCGACATGGGACCAAGACGCTTACCACCTACGATTTATTTGCAATTTTTTGAGCCTACTCTCATCAAAATTGAATTTACAGTTTCGGCTACCCAAAACAGACAGACAGACACACAGACACACGGCTACTCCTATAGTATATTAGATACTATTTTGAGGCTGTTTTGAGTAAGATTATTTTTGTCTCTAGAGCAGCGGTTGGTTCTTAGCCTGGGGGTCGCGCCCCCTTAGGAGGGCGTGGATAATTACGTAGGGGGGCGTGAGCCAAGAGAGAAATAGGAAGAACTGTGAAGTATTTTACTTGAAGCTCAGCCTTAACTTTAACATGAAGCTCGCGTGCGAGGGTGAGCGAGGAAAGTCGCTACAGAGAAGAAACTGCGGGTGAAAAACTCTGCGGTGACGCACTGCCAGGTTTAACTAAACTCCCTAGACTTTTATGCAATATTATTTTTTGTTAGTATTTTTATTATTATTATTATTATTATTATTATTATTATTATTATTATTATTATTATTATTATATGGCCAGAGCGTTAGCTATTTTTGATAAAGCTCTCGCTCGCTTTCTCGCTCCCAGTGCGGCTGCACCCTAATTATTATGAATGCTTGCCCTAATTATTATTATCCCTTCGTTTGAAGCGAAGGCCGTGGCACACCAGAAGCTACGTGAGCTACGCTACGTATGTATGTGTGCTAGCTATGGACGCTATTTCGTCCGTACAACAGAAGACACATATCTCAAGCTATGCCCTCAGTTACATGCTGCTATTCAAGATGGCCAGTTGTGCTCTGTGAGTCTGTGGTGATGAGTCAAATGAAGAAATTCTGTTGCTGACTTTGGCATTGTCCAAGAAGAGGAGGAAGTGGCTACACGAAACAAACCTGAAAAGAGAACATTTTGGCGAGTACCATCATCTGGTGCAGGAACTTTGCTGTGATGAAGAAAAATTCAAACAATATTTTCGATTATCTTTTCAATCAGCTGCAAAACATACTTGAACTGTAAAAGTTCAAGTATGTTTTGCAGCTGATTGAAAAGGATATAAGAAACCCATATGATTGACAGCGAGCTTCGCTCGCTGTCGCTTACCATAAGACCCGTGGAACCAAGTTTCCGCCAAAAAGTGTATAACTACTCCTAATTATTGTTGGATTGAGCTGAAATTTGACATGCAATTAGTGCTGTCAAAATCAATGGGGGTCTGTTAAACAAATGTTTTGCATAGAACAAGCCCTTAATGAGTAATTCACGTAATGAGTTAATTGGCTGGAACGTGGCTTGCTGTCACGTTCCAGCCGCAAGAACTGAGCCAAAAGCAAAGGGGCCAGAGGCTGGACGCCTATACTTGATATACTATGACCAGGAAAGCGTACTTCTTCAATTCCTCAATAAGTTCCTCCATCTTCAGCTGTTTGAAACACAGGTAAAAAAATCAAGGGAGAGACAGCGTGTGGTAGCCTTGACAGATGACGCCACTCTCCCCGCCCCGCCACAGCAATCATCACACTGAGAAGAAACGCTCTACTAAGCATGCGCAACCAAAGCCATGCCGGAAAAAATCGCTCCCCAAGCAATCTGAAGCTATGTGGCCTCGTCACATACCACGTGGCCAACGTAGCATAGCTTCTGGTCTGCGGCACTTATAGCTGAACAACCACTGCTGGGTATATGCAAGGTGGATGATCCGCAAATCCGCAGTCATCGAATTGCGGACTGCGGTGTATGCAAGATCACCACGAGACATAGTGATTTACAAGGGATTAATAGGTAGTGAAAGGCAAAAAGGGGATGCTCAGAAATTTATTGAACAGAACTGGGATTGTAGTGTGTGTGTGTGTGTGTGTGTGTGTGTGTGTGTGTGTGTGTGTGTGTGTGTGTTTCAAGAGTACAGATCTAGCAAGTATAGGCCAAAGTAACATATAAGTATCTATATCTGTTACTCTGGTATAGGCCGGAGCGAGGCAAATATTCTAGGGTCGTTTTGCTCACACGAACTCATCATCATCCATCATCATGTCACCCTCGGCGCTGCATTTCACAGACTTGGCCATGCACACCATCTCGAGGGGGCTGGACATGACCATCTCCTTGCACTGGAGACAGGCAGCCTGGGGGAGCGAGGAGGGAGGGGGTACAAACATGCCTCAAGGGAAAACACGGTAATAGGACAAAATGTATCAAGGAGAAAAATTAAGTAACGGGGTAGAAGGTTTAGGTGAGGTTATTCTGTTTCCTTACTTCTATTTTAGGGGGTCAGAGAGAGAGAGAGAGAGAGTAACTTACCATTCTGTCGTTGCCCAAACATGCGAACCACTCCAAGAATTGACTCTGAATTTCGCCCGCGGCTGCAACACAGATGCGACATTAGACACCCGAGGAATGTATGTTTGTAAATATAGTACACATATCTATACAAAGTGAAACAACCATTAAATGTATAACTTCATGAGTCAAGCGTATATCCAAAGCAGATACTCACGCGTGGCGCCGCTTGGCCTCAAAATGTCGCAGGTCTCGAGCTCTGCGACACAGTTGCAAATGGTGGCGTTGTCGACCTTACCCAGAGCCTTCATGCAGACACAAGTCCCTGGGGAGAGATGGATGAGATCAGAGCCATGAGAGAGAGAGAGAGAGAGAGAGAGAGAGAGAGAGAGGAGAGAGAGAGAGAGGAGAGAGAGAAGAGAGAGAGAGAGAGAGAGAGAGAGAGAGAGAGAGAGAGAGAGAATGCATAGTACATTTATGTATTTCAGTGCAGTGTATTCACCTAGTTTTAGCATTCAGGGCCTGAGCTATACTCTTGTCCTGTTTCCGTATCAAAATGCAACCACTGCAGTTTTTTCTCGAAATTACTCAGTTTCTCTTTAAATTGTAAGTGTGTGTGTATGTGCGTGTGCGTGTGCGTGTGTGTGTGAGTGTGTGTGTCCCATCATTAGCATACTCACTCATGCCCATTTGAACCTTCTTCATCAACCTGGACAACCCTCCCTTCTTCTGGAAGCGATCCACCATCACGCGGGCCATGGGAATCACGCGGCCCAAGCGGTTCAAGCCTGACCTCACGTCCTCATGCACGTGTTGTCACCGCCCTCCGTCTGGCCGTGACCGCCGCCCACCAGCACCATCACGCCCACCACCATCAGTGTCAGTGCTACCCTCATGGCTTCAAAACTTCTGTAAATAAGGGACCTATAGCGTTAACTCTACATCTCGTCATAAGAAAAACAGGCTTAGATTAGTTTGTTGTCAACTATATGGTGTGTAAAGCACTGGTGCAACCAGGGGAGGGCCAAGGGGGCCATGCCCCCCCCCCCGAAATTTCCTTCCTAGTAAGAAATCGGAATACACAAGTTATAAAAGATTATTACAGGTTCTAGCGATCTGACCGCGTCACCTGCCCGTGTACATGTACGCGGTACGCCTACCCTGATTTGGTCGCACTTGCGCTTCACGTATATGTCTTGGACAAGCATCTTAACACTACCAAAACCATTTTCAATTGCAGAAATAAGAAATAAGGCCTGGAAAGGGAATCAGCTGATGACGTAAAAATGTACCATCCAGAGGCTAGCGAGAAAATCTGGCGGGTTTACTATATACATATATATATATATATATATATATATATATATATATATATATATATATATATATATATATATATATATATATATATATATATATATATATATATATATACTGGCTAACAAAAGAAAAAAAATTGGCTCCCTCCCCCGAAAAAAAAATCCTGGGTGCGCTGCATGGTGTGAAGTAATCTGGATCTGTTTTAATGAAAGGTGATAGGTGTTGCGTTCGTGTTATTGTGAGTTTGTGGATTATA
>JACEEZ010019732.1:117500-180364 GCA_016584305.1 Chionoecetes opilio
TTTTTTTTTTCTTCTGATTTCTGCTGCTCCTTCTTATCCGTCTCCAAAATATACACCATCAGACCTCTATTCCTTCCTTTACCTACATTTTCCGTATACTGTCCTCTTCCTCCTCCTCGTCCTCCTCGTCCTCCTCGTAATAACGCCGAAAACATGTGTAATGTATTCACAAATAAACTCCAATCGGTGGTTAAAAAACATGTTCCCATGGTAAGAAAACGTTTGAATAACATAAATAGACCCAGTTGGATGACTAATGAGATTCAACAAATCATTGGCAGTAAGCGCCGAGCGTATAAAGTTGACAAGCGATCAAATGCAGACTGCGATTCTAGAGAATACAATGACGTAAAACGTCGTTGCAAAGGATTAATTAAGTCTAAAAAACGCGAGTATGAAGAAAAAATTGCAAAGGAATCCAAATCAAACCCGAAAAGGTTCTTTCAATACGTTCGAAGTAAGAAAAACGTCAAAACATGTATTGGGCCACTGAAAGATAAGAATAACATCTTGGTAAAGGATAATAAGAGTATGGCGTTCGTACTCAATGATTACTTTAATGCGGTATTTATTAAAGAAGACGAAGCTCCATTACCAGAACCAGTAAACATGTATGCGGTACTCAAAAGTGATAGATTGGTAATAGGAGAGATAACAGTAGACGAAATATCAAAGTATTTGCAGAAACTTGACCCAGCAAACTCCGTGGGGGTGGACGAAATCTCGCCGCGATTACTTCGCGAATGTCACAGTCAACTTTCGCTCCCATTAAAGATTAATCTCAATAAATCGCTAATGGACAAAAATGTTCCTAGTATGTGGAAATTAGCTAATGTTACACCGATATTCAAGAAAGGGAGTAAGAGCCTCGCAAGTAATTACCGCCCAAATAGTCTAACGTCTGTGATTGTTAAACTATTTGAGAAAATATTGCGGGATAAAATAGTGTCTTTTCTCGATGAAAATACCTCAATACTAAACTCCCAGCATGGATTTCGAAATAAGAGATCCTGCTTAACAAACCTACTCGATTTTTTTAATGTCATTTATTCAAACTGGGACGCTAAAATTCCCTCGGATATAATATACCTTGATTTTCAGAAAGCCTTCGATACAGTTCCCCATAAGCGACTTTTGACCAAGCTAAGGGCACATGGCTTAGGAGAGCAATTATGTTCATGGATTGGCGATTGGCTTTCAAATCGTAAACAACGGGTAGTAATAAATGGCGAGGCATCTGATTGGTTAGATGTTACTAGTGGGGTGCCTCAGGGCTCGGTCTTGGGTCCTACTCTTTTTCTGATATATATCAATGATCTGGACTGCGGACTTGTATCTAAAATATCGAAATTTGCAGATGACACCAAATTAGGCGGTAAAGCATATACTAGAGAAAACTGCGAACTCATACAAAGTGATCTCGACAAACTATCAGATTGGAGTGATAAATGGCTATTAAAATTCAATTCCGATAAATGTAAAGTAATGCATATAGGCAACGATAACCTCAAATATAACTATCAAATGCAAAATAAATCGTTAACTGAAGTACAGCAGGAAAAGGATTTAGGTGTCATCATCAGTAATGATCTGAAAACCAGTCTGCATTGCCTAGCTGCCAGTAAAAAGGCGAATATGATGTTGGGCTTCATTAAACGCAACTTTGAACATAAAACTCCGAAAGTAATGACACAATTATACACGTCCTTGGTTAGGCCGCACTTAGAATATGCCGTTCAATTCTGGTCGCCCTGTTTCGTAAAAGATCAAGCCAAATTGGAATCAGTGCAAAGAAGAGCAACCAAACAAATTCCATCTCTGCGAAATTCATCTTATGAAGAGAGACTGCGGAAACTTAATATGTTTTCCTTAAAGGATCGTAGAATCCGTGGGGACTTGATAGAAACCTTTAAGATCCTAAAAGGATTTGATGTCATTAATCAAGAGAACCTATTCGAGCTTTCTCCTCAAGTGACAACAAGAAATAACGGTTTAAAACTAAACGGTCAACGTTGCATCACAGATCTCCGTAAAAATTATTTCAATGTTAGAGTTGTTGATCGATGGAACAAGTTACCAGCAAATGTTGTCGAAGCCAGCACAATAACTACATTTAAAAACAGACTTGACGCGCACTGTAAAGTAAATGGGTATTGATAGTGCCCTGCGAATTCATATTATAGTCCCCCGGATCGATTAGTGTTAGTGGTAGTTGTAGTTAGTATATTTCATATCCTATCATTCTTCACTACGAAACTTCCATGTTCCTATCTTCTTTAGGGACATGGTATCATTTTCCAACTGTTTTCTTACATGTAGTTGATAGTTAGTATGTAGTTCAGCAGATACCCTCGTCATGGAACAATAGGTCTCCTGGTGTCTGTTATTCCTATGTATTCCTATGTATTCCTATGCATTCCTCCTCCTCCTCCTCCTCCTCCTCCTCCTCCTCCTCCTCCTCCTCCTCCTCCTCCTCCTCCTCCTCTCCTCCTCCTCCTCCTCCTCCTCCTCCTCCTCCTCCTCCTCCTCCTCCTCCTCCTCCTCCTCCTCCTCCTCCTCCTCTCATCTTCCTAATCACCTCCAAATATACTCCTTCAAAATTCCACTTTTTTCTTCTTATAGCCTACCTTCATATTTTTCACGTCTTCATGTTAACTCTCGTCATTTATCTCCTTTTCAATCACAATCCTTTTCCACCTCCTCTCCCTTTTCCTCTTCCTCTTATTTCCCTCCTTTTTATTATTTTTCTTCCTTTTTTATTAGACATTACACACTATACATTTTATTTCCCTCCTTTTAATTATTTTCTTCCTTTATCTTCCTTACCTATCTGCATCTCTTCTACCTCTTCCTAAATAAGTATCCTCAACCTCCTCTTTCTCTTCTTCCATTTCTCCTTTGCCTCCTTATTTACATCTCTTCTACCTCTTTCTCAATCACTATAGCCTCCTCCTCCTCCTCTTTCTCTTCTCTTCTCCTTTGCCTCCTTATTTACATCTCTTCTATCTCTTTCTCAATCACTATAGCCTCCTCCTCCTCCTCTTCCTCTTCTCTTCTCCTCCGCTTCCTTATTTACATCTCTTCTATCTCTTTCTCAATCACCATCCTTTCCATCCTCTTCCTTCTAAATTCTTACCTTGAAAAAATATATATATAGATCAGAATTTGGAGTTAACATTCACCTAAGTTTTATATATTCTCTTCACTCTTCCATTTCTTCCTGTGGGGTCTCTCTTGCGTGCATCCCGTCGCTCCATGACTCACAGCCTAAAAGAGACACACAGAATAAAACATTGTATGGAAAAATGCAACTAATGGTCACTGTGCAAAGAGAGAGAGAGAGAGAGAGAGAGAGAGAGAGAGAGAGAGAGAGAGAGAGAGAGAGAGAGAGAGAGAGATCCCATAAATATCTGAGCAACGATTCATGGCTGATATATTTTGGAGAGGAAAATGTCAAAAAGAAATATTAGTTTTAGGTTGAACGCAGGCGAGGTTATCATGACCTTTGTGTGTGTGTGTGTGTGTGTGTGTGTGTGTGTGTGTGTGTGTGTGTGTGTGTGTGTATCACGTAGTAACAACAAATATCCACATTGAGGTTTTCTTTGAATTAGTGATGTGCTTGTCAGATGCTATAAAAATACTTCGTTACTTTGTTGACTGCATGGCGTCTATAGTGCGTGACTGGTTGTATAGTCGCCCTATGTATAGATAGAGGTGTGTATGACGTGCCCAGCCATAAGGGAGGTGAAGAAGAAGAGAGAGAGAAAAAAGAGAGAAAAATATGACCATGTAGCTAACTGAAAAAAACAAAAAAAGGAAGATGAAAAAAAAAAAAGTGTTTAGAGTCCATCGAAAAAAAAAAGATAAAAAAGGGGAGAAAAATGAGACTGATGTAGACAACTGAAATTATATAAAAAGGAAAAGGAAAAAGAAGCGAAGCGAAGTCCATAAAAAAAGAGATAAAAAGGAGAGAAAAATAAGACCGATGTAGACTACTTAAATTATATAAAAAAAGGCAAATAAAAAAAAAACCGAAGTGTTATATTAGAGTCCATCACTGCACCTAAATATCGGAAGTCTCAGTGATGCTTCATGCCACACTTATTGGGTTCTGCGAAAGGGGGTGGCGTGACTCGTGTAGGGATTGCTGGTTATGAAAGACCATAGACTTATATAACATCACCCCCCCTCACACACACACAAACCTTCCCATACGCACAAAAGAAATCATAAGTTACAAGCCTGACACACTTGAGGACAGAGCTCAGCTGCAGGTTACTTATAGCTATTCTTCCTCTCTCTCCTTGGACAATATAGGAAAATCTCTCTCTCTCTCTCTCTCTCTCTCTCTCTCTCTCTCTCTCTCTCTCTCTCTCTCTCTCTCGCTCTCGCTCTCGCTCTCTCTCTCTCTCTCTCTCTCTCTCTCTCTCTCTCTCTCTCTCTCTCTCTCTCTCTCTCTCTCTCTCTCTCTCTCTCTCTCTCTCTCTCTCTCTCTCTCTCTCTCTCTCTCTCTCTCTCTCTCTCTCAGCAAATATGTACAGTCAATCACCTTAGTCTTATCAACTCTTCTCTGCTGCTATAGTTACGTAATGCCTCGTAGTAGACACGTATATAACATGACAGCAAGGGGGGCAGGATGTGCCTGCGTGTAGCCTGCTGCCTGGCCTTGGTGGTGGTTCATGGGCCGTGAAATAACAGGCGTCGGTTATGTCACGTGTAGAATAGTCGCCTCTTTGACAAGCGATATACTCAAGTGATACTCCATCATCGTAAGAGGTTCGCATAGGGAAGTCAGTGTTTTGTGTCTGAGGTTTTGTCGTAAGATGATCTCAAGCGTGATAAAGATTCTGCTGCTGATGTATAGTTTTAATATCCAACATATAGGCTATCCTTAACATAATTTACTCCATTATCTTGAAAGGTTTGCGTAGGGAAGTCAATGTTTTGTGTCTGAGATTTTGTCGTAAGATGATCTCAAGCGTGATAAAGATTCTGACATAGTTTTAATTTCCAACATATATTCTTCACATAATTGACTCCATTATCGGAAGAGGTTCGTTATTGGAAGCCAGTGTTTTGTGTCTAAGATTGTGTCGTGATGATCTCGAGCGTGATAAAGATTCTGATGTATAGCTATAATATCCTCCAGGACTTATATCCTTAATCATTTACTTTGGTTGAGTGTTACATTAACGTGATAGATCAGGCAAAGCTGCTAGTGACGCACCCAGAAGTGTTGTCCAGCCGTGCCTTGAGTGTCGCAACGAGCCTGTATGTATGTGTGTGTGTGTGTGTGTGTGTGTGTGTGTGTGTGTGTGTGTGTGTGTGTGTGTGTGTGTGTGTGTGTGTGTGTGTGTGTGTGTGTGTGTGTGTGTGTGTGACTGTGTGTGTGTGTGTGTGACTGTGTGTGTGTGTGTGTGTGTGTGTGTGACTGTGTGTGTGTGTGTGTGGGTGTGTGTGTGTTGTGTGTGACTGTGTGTGTGTGTGTGTGTGACTGTGTGTGTGTGTGTGTGTTGTGTGTGTGTGGTGTGTGTGGGGTGTGGTGTGTGTGTGTGTGTGTGTGTGTGTGTGTGTGTATGTGTGTGTGTGTGTGCAAGCTCATCATTATCCCCCAACAAACTAGAGTTGACACTGAAAACGCGATCACGCCCACCACTGTATTAGGTCATTTATTCCAAGGTAGATAAGGATGAGGGAAATGTGCTGGCAACAATGAGTCATGCAGGACACGCGATGACGAGGCATGCAGGTTATCATTCATTCATTTGTTCAACGCAAACACGTGGGACCTTGAACTTGTTACATACGAAACGCCTTTAAATATAAGCAAAGTTTAGCACAGTTCGTCAACTCTTTGCTCGGTTTTATGGGTTTATAGGTATAAGGGGAGAGCGGGGCAGGTTGCATCGAGGGTAGGTTGCATCATTGCCTCTAACTCGCATGTTATCACACGTACATCGTCTTAATACTACTACTACTACTACTATAAACTACTACTACTACAACTACAACAATAATAATAATAAAAAAAGTTAATGCGAGTTAGAGGCAATGATGCAACCTACCCTCGATGCAACCTGCCCCGCTCTCCCCTAAGGGACTACTTTTCTTTTCGCAGATTTTTTTTTACAAGAAATAGCACCGAGTCATACAAAATTAAATGACTCATATCATTAATTATACAAGGCAACAAGTGATGGCATTCTGTGTGTACATAAAAGCTTTCCCGCATGCATAATACAACGCTAAAATGATAGGATGAATTATATGCAAGCAGTTCATGAGCAGGGGATGGATGGCAGGGAAGGACTGGATAGCAGGGGAAGGGAAGGGCATAGACGATGAGAAAGAGGCATGCAGTATAATAATAATAATAATAATAAATTTAATTTACACCCGAAGGCATACATGAGACAAAAGGAAGGGGGGGTAGGTATAGGAAGGAGGAAGGTATGCAAAAAAGGGAAGTAAGATGCAAAACTACAGGGAAGGAGAATTTGTGTGAATGATGTGTGTGTGTGTGTAATAGTAATAGTAATAATAGTAGTAATAATAATAGTAATAATAGTAATAGTAAATGTATTGCCATAATTGTTACATCTATAAATTATATAAGCAAACTTATATATACCATGTCTATTAACGGCATGGTCTGTCGAGCCAAGACTCTTTGACAGACGGAAATTTCTAATCTAAATTTGCAGTACACAGGCAACATTATTTTCTAAGAAATTATTTTGAATAGATTATGCAATCAAACTTTACAACTACAGTAAATAAGAGTCCAATTATATAAAAACAAGCACCAAATCTCCAACACATGCATTCTTACAAGCGTTAACAATATAGAACATCCACACTGACTTGCGTATTGACACACACTTACATCGTGTGTGTGTGTGTTGTGTGTGTGTATGTGTGTGTGTGTGTGTGTTGTGTGTATGTGTGTGTGTGTGTGTGTGTGTGTGTGTGTGTGTGTGTGTGTGTGTGTGTGTGTGTGTGTGTGTGTGTGTGTGTATGTATGTGTGTGTGTGTGTGTGTGTGTGTGTGTGTCTTGCAGTGTTGCGTGTGTGTTATCATGGTGATCGGGGAGGCGGTGTGGCGCTTCCCATGCATGGTTCCTTCCCGAGGGCCATGTCACGCTGACACTCCCGCGCCCTGTGTACCGAGGCTCCCTAGGCAGGCAGGGTCTGGTGGGGGACGCGTGGAGGTCGACCAAGGACAGGAGACTTTGAGATCAATTGACTACTATCCGATAATAGTCAGTTGATCTAGGAAGATATGTTCTCTGCGCTTGCCCATTTAACCCCTTTGAGGCCCAGAACGTAATTTCCATTGTAATTTAGGTACCATTAGACGATTTTTAGTGACTATAAGCAATATTTTATAGATATGACCTGTTTAGTATCCTTGTCCACAAGCTGATTTGGTATATTCAGTTACTTTTCGTAATTTTATGCCTCGACAACAGATAATTTTTTATACCAAAGGAAAGATCTGGGCGTGAAGGGGTTAAGACTGACGACCTGATTTGGTTTGAGGATGACCCCCAAACTTCCTATGACGTCACGCGCACCAGAGAACATTAAGTTTAGCCGTGGAGAGACCTGCTAATAGTCAGTTGATTTAGGGACACTTAACCCACAACGCCTGGCTCTGCGATAACAACCACGGGATTAAGCAAACTAGAAACCCCATTATTACAAACCAAAAACGAGCGCTTCTTAATCTTGGAAAATAGATAAAAGAATATGGTAGTAATGCGAAAATTACTTACTCTATTTAAGGTATATATGATTTTGTTCGTAGTTGGAAAATAATGATCTTATACAAGAAATTGACTTCTTGAATTATATTTATCTATATTTTTCTATCTATCTATCTACCTATCTAATTGTATATAGATATAGACGTAGATAGATATAAAGAGATAGATTAATAGATAGATAGATGTGGCGGATCCATTCCTCTCCATCTTATTTTCATTTAGTATGTTGTGTTGATAGGAAATCTCCAGTTCATTTCAATATCTTACAGTTAAAATATATTTTTGTTTCTCTGACATCTGAGCTTCTCCAATCTGTGTTTGCCAAGACTAGTGACTACCTACACACGATAAGGGCAGCCACTCACGTATCTTAGAGGTAACTCAAAGGCAACAGGCTGAAGAATATAAAGTAGTAAATAACAACTTACTCGTTAGCCATCTCCAAGGCGTAATACTGATTCAAGGGTTGCAGAGTCCGGAGAGTTAATTAGGTAAGGTCTTTGCACTGTTTATATCCTTATCAGCATAGATTCCACAAGAGATATGTCCTTAGCGGGTTTTTTGTTACCTCTTTATTTTGCCCTTGGTCGGTCCTTTGTGATGTAAAGAAATATCAGAAGGTTGAATCAATGTAGAATGAGTCCATCGCGTTCATCCTTTACAGATTTAGTCAGTGGGCAGGACAGTGGATGACCAAAGCATAGGAAATAGTTGAATAGTCCTTATGTTTTCTTCCCTCAGATCGCCAAAGATAGTTTTTTAGGTTTAATTTAAGTTATATATATTTAAGTTATGTTTAGGTTTGGTTAGGTATAGGATAGGTTTGGGTTAGATTTTGTAGAGTTATTTAGGTTAAATAAGCGACCGCGGGACGATTTACGAAAGGGGCCAATTTTAGCACAACACCGGGCATCTCTACTTACCGTACTATTACTGCACCACATCGTACCTGCCACAACCCAGGCATTACACACCCCAACAGTCTATCATCCTTATTATCTCGTCTTATGGGGTATAACTAGATTGATGGATTTAACCTCTTCACGCCCAGAACGTAATTTCCATTGTAATTTGGGTACCACTAGACGATTTTCAATTCATATAAGCAATATTTCAATAGATAGGACCTGTTTATGTGTCCTTGGCCACTATTTAATTTGGTATATTTAGTTACTTTTCGTAATTTTATGGCTAACAACAACCGATTTTATATAGCAAAGGAAAGATCTAGGCGTGAAGGGGTTAATGCCAAAAAAAGGGGAATGTGCCAGACATGGGTATAACTAGAAAATGTTTTATATTTCTGTTTATTGAAAATATTTCCGATGTGCTGGTGTTATCTTTTTTGACACAAGGCAGCATCGCATCGCTTACAGAGGGGAATATCGCTGGCGTTGTGAAGGAAGGGCGACGCGCACACAGGTTCGAGTCTCCCGTTGCTGATGTCGTGCCGGGGTTGGTGTGGTGCCTTGCTGTTCCCCAGGGATACACATAACAAGAAGAAAGAAGAAGAAGGAAAAAAACACATACTAGACTACAGGCGCTATAGGCTTCAACGTAAACACAATACAGCACTTAATGGTTTAAGCAGCAGTATTGAAGGAAACACTAGTGAGGCTCGTGATTTTGATAATTAATACACAAAGTAAGGTGTTCGAGGAGCGGCTGAAGCAGGGAGTGGCTGACACAAGGGAGTGCTGGGATGAGAGGTCAGGCAAGGGCAGCAGCGTGGGTGGCGGGGCTGCCTCTAGGTCGCTGCCTCACATCACCATCGTGGCTTCCTTATTTGCCGAAAAGTTGTCCCACGCACGATGTGAAGCGTCCTCTGCGGAACAGTTTCTGGCTCTTCTCCGGCTCTGCAACACACAACATGGCACACACTCACCCTCCAGGCTGGGTAGCCCCTAAGTGTTTTTTTGAGAAAAAAACACGTTTTCTCAAAATACTATGATAGCTACGTAAAAAATGTATTGAGTTATAAACATAAATTAGATCAAGGCCTTTCATCGGAACTACAGCAAAAGGTAATCGAGGTGTAATTAAATGAGAAAATTACATTTAAATGTTTTAAAAGAAAATTATCCCCAATACTTTTTTTTCGAAAAATATGAAATTTTTTGAGATACCGATTACTACATGCAGGCAGAATACCTGAAGCTCAACATTGATTCCCTTACTAATGTTTTTTTAGGACTAATTTATGTTTGCCTGTCTGTCTGCCTTTTTTTTTTATAATATGCATCAAAAGAGATATTCGTGGGGCAGAAATAAAACGATACAAAATTCCCGCTCAAGGCCAGTGCCCCGCCCAGCAGACAGCGGCACAGCGGGCACTGCAATCACGCGCACGCATTTGTCCCGAGTCCCAACCATAGACTGTATTACCTGACGTCTTGCCAAAAAGGCCAAACAGTCCCGCGTCGGTGTCGGTGTCGGTGTTGGTGTTGGTGGTGGTGGTGGTGGTGCCGTCATCATCAGACGACGTAAAGAGACACGTAAAGAATCTGACAAATCTTCCGCTGTTTCCGTCTTCCTGCGGCCTGGCGTGGGCGCCCCCCGTCAGCAGGACCAACGCCAGCAGCATCAGCATCAGCAGCGTCAGCCCGCGGCTCAGGCTTGTCATCCTCATGGCTCACAGACTCGTCCTGCTAGACATAAACGAACGACACATGCAGCTTCTATGTCCTTTATATCTCTGTCAACCTATATACGTAGCTATCATCATTATTACATGCACAACAGTTATTCAACGCCCGGCTATGCATAATCAGCACAGCCCCGCACCACCCACCTTATTCACAGCAGCAGCAGCAGCAGCAAGACGATGAGTGTGGCGCCAACACAGCCCCCCTGCAATATATAGTGGTAGTTCCCGCCACACCCGTCACCATCACTGCTTTGCGTCACGCCGGAAGCACCGAGTCGCAGCCACACACACAGGGAACACGAAAATATAACACTTGTTCGTTACTGTATTGTTGTTACAGTCATAATGTGGAATGCTGGGTAGTGTGACAATTGGAAGCCGCATCCTTGGCATTGTGGACCCGTGATATGCACTTTGTAATTGTCACCCCTGCGTCCCCTTACACAGGCCTCCACACAGGTGCGTAGGACCTAAACAAGCTTTGAGAACATCAGAAAATAAGGAAGCTACAAAACGTCGTGAGGTCAAGATAATTACATGTTGATGACCGTTTTATGAATTCCATACGCATTAACCCCTTGAGACCCAGAACGTAATTTCCATTGTAATTTGGATACCATTAGACGATTTCAATTAATATAAGCAATATTCAATAGATATGACCTGTTTAGTATCCTTGTCCACTAGCTAATTTGGTATATTAAGTTAGTTTTCGTAATTTTATGGCTAACAACAGACGATTTTATATAGCAAAGGAAAGATCTGGGTGTGAAGGGGTTAAGACTGTTTTATGTATTGCTATATATGACTTGATAGGTCCTAATGTTCTGGCCTCATATAGTGTAAGGGCAGACACGAAAACATTTAGAATACACCCTATACATATCACATTTTGGACATGTAATGGTGTATCAGAGAAAGATGTGCTTGAAAGGAAGGAGGTGAGAGATAGGCTACATGCAAGACTTATTTATGGTGGTGAGATCACTGAGATGGAGAAAAAATGTTATACGGAAGGAATTTTTGTTTGTTACTGAGGCATAGATAACTACGCGCCTTCTTGGCTGCTTCCTGTGGGCCTTGTCATGCTTACCACTTCTAGATAGATATATAGATGGATATTTTATTGACCACAGCTTACAATTTATATAATCACAATAACCACGATATATGGTCCAACAAATTACATTATCAATTATTAACCCTTTCACGTCCAGATCTTTCCTGTACTATAAAAAATGGTCTGTTTTAGCCATAAAATAACGAAAACTTAACTGGATATAACAAATAAGCTAGTGGACAAGGGTACTAAACAGGTCATATCTATAAAATATTGCTTATAGTCACTAAAAATCGTCTAATGGTATCCAAATTACATGGAAATTACGTTCTGGGCCTCAAGGGGTGAAGCCTATGTATAAGGAATAACTGAATTCTAAGCAAGTAGCTCATACGGGCACTTAAAGGACTGCCAAGGAAAGCTGAATGAGGAAAGCACTGTATATATACGTGTAGCTATTTGCGTGACACATACAAGACGCATACATAAGAACATAAGAACGTAAGAAAATAAGGAAGCTACAAGAGGCCGTGAGACCTACACGAGCTCCACCTCTCTTCCCTATCCATGAATTTATCCAGACTCCTTTTAAAGACCCCTATATACTCCGCACTAACTACCTGTCTACTGAGTCCATTCCAATCATTTACCACCCTATTTGTGAACCAGTTTCTCCCTATTTCCATTTTAAATCTACGCTAAACGTAACGCATACACGTACTCTATGGTGAATACTTGTACTGTCCCGCACCTGAAGTTCTCTCCCTCTCAAAGGTATTTTAAGAACCTCACACGCCAGAAATAATCCCCAATAGGCTTCTAAAAGAGTCGTACCCGAATCCGGCAAATCTATTGACAGTTAAACAAGGTTATGAAAATAGTGTTGATTATGTTGAGATTATTAATTAAATACGCGTCCTTATTAGTTTCCTTGCCTATACCCTTTCTACTGTAGATAACACTTTAGTCGCCACCTACCCTTATGTCGCCAGGCGCCGTATTTTACGAATTATAGCATCACTACTGATTTTTATGTGCCACTGAAGATGATACACAGCAGTTTATATCATGACTGGTATAATCTACCCTGTTTCAGCGTTGTTTTATGCTTTGTATCTGCAAGTATATAAGGTTTCAAATTTTCCTACTCTTTTTTTTTCGGGCGACGACGACGTGGGAGGACACTTAAACATAAACAGTAGATGGCGACCTTACCGTAGATAACAGTGAAGTCGCCAGGTCTACGTTTCTTTGTTATTTACAGACGTGTGGTGGCGTTAATACTTACATTTGTACATCCATGATTTCAGGAAAGTTAGAAGGGGCTATCTGGAAAGTCTGTGTCATTTTGTGTCTTCATCTGTGCCATATTAGGGCTATAAATGAACAAATTACAAAAATAAAACCGAGTGGCGACCTCACTATACCTACTACAGTAAAGTCGCCAGCTAGTATTTTAACCCAACAATTGAGTCGCCACTCTGGGGAATTCAGGGAAATTAGAGGTAAAGTAAAACAAGTCTCTATATATATTAGCTGCGGAAGATGCTTGGATATATAAAAATTCCTCTGCCAACGTGAAAACAAATTCTATTCAAGTTTGAAAGATCTGGCAAGTCTGCGTCCTGCCGCCCGAAAAGCTATTGTTTACTGTCTGTCATCGTGCGAAGAAAAACGTGAGAAGCAAAATGCGCAACAGTTATATTTGCAGATACAAAGCATAAAACAACGCTGAAACAGGGTAGATTATACAGCCATGATATAAACTACTGTGTAACATCTTCAGTGGCACATAAAAATCAGTAGTGATGCTATAATTCGTAATATTTGGCGCCTGGCGACTTCACTGTAGGTGGCGACTTCACTGTTATCTACGGTAGTGTAGACCGTTATCAACATCGCCACTCGGTTTAATTTTTTAAATTGTTCATTTATAGCCATACTATATATGACACAGATGAAGACACAAAATGACACAGATTCTCCAGATAGCCCCTTCTAACTTTCCTGAAATCATGGATGTAGAAATGTAGTAGTTATGTATTAACGCCACCACACGTCTGTAAATAAAAAAGAAACGTTGTCCTGGCGACTTTAGTGTTATCTACGGTAGCTGTCTAAATCTATCGCTACCTTTTACACTACCCTCTCCTTCTCCTTCACGCCTGCCTCCCCTCCCTCGTGTCATGCTTCCCGGCTCCTTCCCTCAACCCGCCCTCAGGAGTCACGAGAATCTGCTACGTGATGATGACTTGTATGTACCTAGATATTGGTAAACCGCCTCATGTGTATTCTTTTTGTATATATTTTTCAATTGTTTGTTTATCAAGTCTCTTTCAATCAGCTAGTTTGGTATTTGATTTTTTGTTTTCTGCGGAAGGTGTATGAAAATTTACTTGCTTTTTTTTTTCTTTCTTGCTTTTCGTCACGTTTATTTTTTTTTATTGTTGTTGTTGCTTCTGCTGTTGAGTAATTCTTGAAACATCTTTCATCGACGTATTATTCACCGTTGGTCTCGATAACGTGCTGGACTCGTGATCGCCAACTATTTCCCGCCTAGAAGGAGCTCAGCAGGGTAGAACAAGAAGTAACGGATTCAAGCTGGAAAAGCGTAATTTAAAAAAAAAAGAGGGAAAAACTGGTTCACAAATAGGGTGGTAAATGATTGGAATGGACTCAGTAGGCAGGTAGTTAGTGCGGAGTCATTAGGGAGCTTTAAAAGGAGGCTAGATAAGTTCTTGGATGGGGATGAAAAGTGGATGTAGGTAGTGTTAAGTAACAGGAACTACCTCGTGTAGGTCTTGAGGCCTCTTGTAGCTTCCTTATTTTCTTATGTTCAATTAAGTAGGTTACGCTCGAGGCTCATTCCGCCGTTGTCACTCCTTGAGTCCTCGCAGGCCCTCACGCCCTCACGAGGACGTCCATCACACCCGACTGCATTATGATTTTCCTTCAGGTTTGAATTTTGGTGCGGCCGTCTGGGTCTTGGCGTCTTGGTTTTGGTCTGGGTCTCTGTATGGAAATTACCAACCCGTCCGTCCGTACCAATGTACTACCATGGAGGTATTATTATAGCTCCCTGTCCGTACCTCCCGCGGATGCTTGGCCACAGACCGCGGGCTTAAGTAATATTGTGCAACTTTCTATTATAGTCTTTTGTTCCAGCATCATTGGGAATAATTATACACATTCAAGCTCCACTCCTCTGCGTATGCCTCTCAAATTAGGTTCCGTGTCAAAACTCCTCCTATTTCTCTCTTTGAACCCTATCTCTCCTTGACTTAAGTGAAATAAATGGCAATTACAATGTAAAGCTTGATTCAGGGAAAGAGTGAATGGCTTAATAATCCCCCTCTAAGGTATACGCATGGGTAGGAGACATATATTATCACCTCAAAATAAGATAAAAAGGAAGAAAATATCTCCCGAAAAGTGTGAGTTCTCCCTAAAATGTTGGCGTGTTCTCTGCCGAGGTAAACAGTAAACACGTGTGCCTGTGTGCCGCCGCGGCTGTCAAAGGTAGGGCTTATATTGACGTCTATTACTCATTGTTTTATAGCATGGTGGTTGTGGTGAGCTGTTCTATACGTGTCCCTATTTAGTTCAGTTTAGCACCGCGTGTCACCTTCAATAAGGGGGATTTAGGGTGTTCAGGTGACGGCGGGGACATTTCTTCCCGCGGCCACTCCGTTACATGAATCACTATTTTAACCCATGTACACACCTCCTACCACCAAATTACTAACAATACAGGCTCATTCCTTATATATCTTACTATCTGATACATTCAAACTCCTTAAAACCCAAGAGTTGTTAAATAAAACTAAAAAAAACCCGTCGCCGATAGGAATTCTCGCCGACGTCGGCGAGTGTTCCAACTTCCAATTTTTCACGTCGGCGAGTGTTCCTATTTGTTGTGGGCTTCAAACCAGAGAACTACCGAGAACTCTCGCTGATGGTGGAACACTGCCCGATGTGGAAATTTTCACTAGTTCACCATTGTAACCTGGACATAGGTTAAGTAACCTAACCTTTTTACAATGCTTTTTACATTATTCAGTATCGCCAAGAGTAATGTTGGACTTGCAACCATTTCAAGTTAGCAACTACAAACCCCAGGAACCAGTAATGTTCTGAAGTGGGGAAATGCTTGTCATGGATCAAATCACTGCAAAGAAATGTTTTATGTCTGTGATACATTGTTGTCGATATTCTATTTGACATATTACCCCTATACAATGTACATACACATTACCCCTATACAATGTACACTACACATATTACCCCTATACAATGTACATACACATATTACCCCTATACAATGTACATACACAACCCCTATACAATGTACATACACAACCCCTATACAATGTACATACACATATTACCCCTATACAATGTACATACACATACCCCTATACAATGTACATACACAAACCCCTATACAATGTACAATACACAACCCCTATACAATGTACATACACAACCCCTATACAATGTACTACACAACCCTATACAATGTACATACACATTACCCCTATACAATGTACATACACAACCCCTATACAATGTACATACACAACCCCTATACAATGTACATACACAACCCCTATACAATGTACATACACAACCCCTATACAATGTACATACACAACCCCTATACAATGTACATACACATATTACCCCTATACAATGTACATACACAACCCCTATACAATGTACATACACATATACCCCTATACAATGTACATACACATATTACCCCTATACAATGTACATACACATATTACCCCTATACAATGTACATACACATATTACCCCTATACAATGTACATACACATATTACCCCTATACAATGTGCATACACATATTACCCCTATACAATGTACATACACATATTACCCCTATACAATGTACATACACATATTACCCCTATACAATGTACATACACAACCCCTATACAATGTACATACACAACCCCTATACAATGTACATACACATATTACCCCTATACAATGTACATACACAACCCCTATACAATGTACATACACATTACCCCTATACAATGTACACACACATTGAATCAGAAATCTTGCATTCCAGGATTCACACCATGGAGCCTGTTGTGGATGCCATATTTGTTTCCTCTCGCAACACTGGGACAGACTGTCTTCAGGTAAGGCGTGCAGCAGCCTATATTTTTTTTTCTTTGTTTCCTCTTGTATGTATGCTCTTTGACAGCTCATGTCCTTTAAGGAGATTCAGGGTGGTCACCTATGAAAGAATTAGAAGAGCTAGAATTTTACCAGGCTAGGTTAGGTTAGTATTTTTTTTTTCTTTCTTTTACCTCCCCCACTTTATAATTACGTTTTAGAGGTATCTGAAGGGATCTGTGAAGGTCTGGAGGAAAAAAGCCCACTAATAAGGGCGGGAAAGGACTCTAGAAGGTAAATTTCTAGTGTTTGCCCATACTCTCCCACTTCCCCTTAACAAGTTTGGCGACCTGTGGGAATGCAGGGTTTTCGGGTGGGGAACATATTATGCGTCGGAAACACGTAATTTAAGAGTTGTGTAGGGGGGTAAAATTCCCTAGATCTAGGGTAATTTCCTTATATCTAGAGAAATTTGCCTAACCAAAATTAACCTAACCTAGCGGGGGGCTTGACCCACCGATAACCTAACCTAAGCTAACCTAACCTCCTAGCAGGGGGTTGGGGGGGTTTCGACACTTCGGTCATCATTATGTCAGGATCGTTCACACGTCTCTGGACTCAGAAGAAATCCAATGAATTTTCCCTAGATCTAGGGATTTTTTCAACACCCCTAACTCAAAAACGATGTGGTTGCGACGCAATTTTGTACCCCAGCCAAATATCCCGCATTCCCCCAGGTCCTCAAGCTTGTTTTCGTGGGAGAGGGGGAGTATGGGCAAACACTAGAATAATACCCTCTAGAATTTTACCAAAATTCTTAAAGAGATGACATTTTAAAGTACTAGGTGTGTACTGTATACATATTGTGCAAGCAAACACAAGGATTGCCAGTACTAGTTATCCACTAGTGACAAGTGATCGGCTATGCAGTACAACAAACACTATTTTTTCAGGTCTATGACTGTGATGCCGGAACTCAGCTGAAAAGTTATCGAGGGCAGCCTGCCGCCTCCTCCACCTTGTGCTCCGTGGGTAAGTTTGTTGTGTGTAGCTGGTGACAGGAGGATGAAACGAGAAGGTAGAATTTATGCCACACCATGATTTCTTTTCAAGTTTGTATAGGATCAAATCAGTGGAAATAATTTGTTTTGCAAAATATGTTTGGAAGGTTTTGATTCTATAAATGCCGGTATAAAATCTAGTAAGGAGAATGGCAGGAGTTATGGAGTGATGGAAATGGTATGTGGGCCTTTACATACTGAGTGAGTGTTCTGTGTGTTGGTAGTGTACCCAGTCTCTCTTCGACTGTGTGATTGTAGTATGCAATGCAATATACCCTTGTTATTTTTCTAGTTTAATCAAAAGAAACATAACCAGTTGCAATTAGGCTTGAATCCATAAATATTTCTTAGCAAAATCCATAAAATATATAATAGTAAAAAGCTTCTTCATTCACAAATAGCAGGAGACAACCCTGTGTGATCTGTGTTGCGAGTACAGGAATACTGTTGGTAGAGTCCACAGGATCTTTATACATACATATATATTTGTTTTAGGACATGCAGCCTACCTACTGAGTGCACAGAGAGACAAGCCGTTCCTGCAGAGCTGGGCGATCCACCAGCATGACTTACAGCAGATGCGAATAGTTGTTCCTGGCAAGGTCACCGCCATGGCAGTGAACTCGGCAGGACAAAAGTACTGTGTCATAGGTGAGTGTTGTCTTGTGCAAGTCTCCAGAGTTGCCATAGTAGTTGTTAGCATCTGAGTAATTACCTTGATGAGGAGGAGGAGTGGATGAGGAGTGTAGGTGTAATACATGTTTTTTTCAGGGATACATTAATTGATAAAGAACTGTTATTTTCAGGAATTAATGAAAAAATTTACATGTACAAATTGTTGTCTGGCCGTTTGATTGGTATTGCTGTTCGCCATTACCAGCCAGTGACCCAGCTGGAGTTTTCACCTTGTGGCAATTTCTTTGCTTCGGGTGGCGAGGACGGCTTTGTGTACCTGTGGAGCCTGTGCAGCTTCATGGAGAGGCTGCACCAGGTGGACGCCCCCCAGCCACAGCCTCACTTTGTGCTGGGACACCACTCCGACAAGGTGGGTGCTGGGGGGGGGATGTATCTTATGTTTGTAGGAAAAAAGAAAAGAAAAAAAAAAGCGTTGATTTAAAAAGGAAAGAGGGAGAAACTGGTTCACAAATAGGGTGGTGAATGATTGGAATGGACTCAGTCGTCAGGTGGTCAATGCGGAGTCTATTGGGGTCTTTAAAAGGAGTCTGGATAAATTCATGGATGGGGAAGAGAGGTGGATGTAGGTAGAGTTAAGTAACTGGACCAACCTCGGGTAGGTCTCACGGCCTCTTGTAGCTTCCTTATTTTCTTATGTTCTTATGTTCTTATTTTATGTTTGTAGTTATTCACACACACACACATACACAAGGGTACTCTGTAGTGTAGTGGTTAGCACGATCATTCATAACCGAGAAATCCGGGGTTAGATCCCCGGGCGGAGCGGAGAAAGATGGTCGGTCTCCTTAAAAACCTGAGCCCCTGTCCACCCAGCAGTGAATGGGTACCGGGTGTTAGCTGGGGATTGTGACCCGCTTCCCGGGGTGGTGGCTTCCCCCAACACTTAGCACTAAGGAAGAAAAATATAAGAACATAAGAAAATAAGGAAGCTACAAGAGGCCGTGAGACCTACACGAGGTAGTTCCTGTTACTTAACTCTACCTACATCCACCTCTCTTCCTATCCATGAATTTATCCAGACTCCTTTTAAAGACCCCAATAGACTCCGCATTGACCACCTGATGACTTGAGTCCATTCCAATCATTCACCACCCTATTTGTGAACCAGTTTCTCCCTCTTTCCTTTTAAAATCTTAAATATCTGTATGAATGAGATAGTAATTAGTGTGTCATCAGGTTACAGGCTTGACCTTCGCTGGCTGTGGGATGCGAGGGTTCCTGGTGTCCTCCTCCCTGGACCACACGGCCCGGGTGTTTGACCTGGTGACGGGCCGCCCGGTGTACAGTCTGGTCACTGGCGGTGCTGTGACCAGTGTGGCCGTGAATGCCCTGGGCTCTCAGCTGTTCCTGGGTCATGCTGATGGCACAGTCAAGGGGATGGATCTTCTTCCTGCTCCTCCCATTGGGGATGTTGAGGTGAGCTCTCACTTAAAATGGTGCCATGATGAAAAATATAATAAGTCTATAGTCTTGCCAATGTATCAAGTCACTTTAGTCGCTTTAATTTCTACCCATTACCATTATAATTATATGTATATTCCTACTCTCCCCCTATGGTGAGCGAACAACACCTCCCTCACAAGGGGGGGGGGAGAACCTAACTACCACTCTACTAATTGAGAGGGTGGTTGGTGGATCATTTCTACAAGTGACTTGATAAAATGGAAAGGCTAGCAACTACATTACAGCTTTTTACTACATTACAACTACATTACAGCTTTTTACTACATTACAACTACATTACAGCTTTTTACTACATTACAACTACATTACAGCTTTTTACTACATTACAACTACATTACAGCTTTTTACTACATTACAACAACATTACAGCTTTTTACTACATTACAACTACATTACAGCTTTTTACTACATTACAACTACATTACAGCTTTTTACTACATTACAACTACATTACAGCTTTTTACTACATTACAACTACATTACAGCTTTTTACTACATTACAACTACATTACAGCTTTTTACTACATTACAACTACATTCCAGCTTTTTACTACATTACAACTACATTACAGCTTTTTACTACATTACAACTACATTCCAGCTTTTTACTACATTACAACTACATTACAGCTTTTTACTACATTACAACTACATTACAGCTTTTTACTACATTACAACTACATTCCAGCTTTTTACTACATTACAACTACATTACAGCTTTTTACTACATTACAACTACATTACAGCTTTTTACTACATTACAACTACATTACAGCTTTTTACTACATTACAACTACATTACAGCTTTTTACTACATTACAACTACATTCCAGCTTTTTACTACATTACAACTACATTACAGCTTTTTACTACATTACAACTACATTACAGCTTTTTACTACATTACAACTACATTACAGCTTTTTACTACATTACAACTACATTACAGCTTTTTACTACATTACAACTACATTACAGCTTTTTACTACATTACAACTACATTACAGCTTTTTGAGTTAAGACGCATACGTGTATGTTTGTAATTTACAGTGTATGTGTTGTACCCTTCATATTATAGACCATTCACCTACCAAGAAATGGATACTGATATAGTAGAGGTAGTGTGACTTTGCCACCGAGTATGTACATCAGAGGGCTGGCAGCGCTTGTGTCATGTATATATGTGTGTGTGTGTGTGATTCTGCAGGAGTAGATTGCCAACACTCCTGCTCTCCTGTATGTGTTTGAATGTGTGTGTGTGTGATTGTATGTGTGTGTGTGTGTGTGTATGATTGTATGTGTGCGTGTGTGATTCTATGTGTGTTTGTTCACTTAGTTGTACAGGTAGACCATCACTGATCTGGACATCTGTGATCCGGAGCCATCAAGAATTCATTCAGAATTTCCATGAGCAAAGTCTCAAATTTCCCGGGTTGGCCCTTCTGTTTTCGGGACCTGCAACTGCTAATAACGTTTTCACAAAGATATTTAATCAGCCCAACATTTCTCTGAAGCATTGGAATGGCTAAGAGTAGAGTTGATGATAATAGCAAGAAGCATTGGATTATACCATTTAAGGGTGGTAAAATATATTGTTGAATATACTTGATCATAATAGTTACTCTGATATTTTAGATGTTGGAGGAGGGTCTGTGAATTTCTGAAAAGAATAGATGCTCCTTTGTCATAAGAATCCAGATTTTTATTGCTACATATATATGGAGAACGAGAGATGTGTATGCGTGTATGTATGTTACAAGATGGAAAGCATCCTTTGTCTAGGGAAATAGGGAAAAACTGGTTCACAAATAGGGTGGTAAATGATTGGAATGGACTCAATAGACAGGTATTTAGTGCAGAGTCATTAGGGAACTTTAAAGGGAGGCTGGATAAATTCATGGATGGGGATGAAAGGTAGATGTAGGTAGTGTTAAGTAACAGGAACTACCACGTGTAGGTCTCACGGCCTCTTGTTGCTTCCTTATGTTCTTATGTTCTCATGTCTGTTTCAGGTGAGCCACAAGGGAGTGTTGTGTCACGAGAAGGCTGTGCGCCACCTTGCCGTGACAGCCACCGGCAACCACCTGGTGAGTGGCGGCGACGACGGCGAGGTGAAGGTGTGGGTGGTGACCAGCGCCACCCTGGGCACCCCCAAGGCGGCCCCCAACAGCCCCCCTCACCTGGCCCACACCAGAACAGTGCACACGGGCCGTGGACCAATCACCAACTTGGCCATCAAACAAATCAGTAGAGAGGTGAGCTCATCATGATGCCTGAAGCTTGCATGTGTCATGGCGATTCATTATTTAACATTATTTTATTTGTGTAGACATCTGACAGTGGTGAAAACTAGTGATGAAGGAGACACGGGCTGGGAAGCGAGTACTTTATTCCTGACTAGTTTTGCCTCTACTGGGCTTCCTCTCTAGGCTTCCTCTGAAGAAGCCCAGTAGAGGCGAAACTAGTCAGGAATAAAATACTCACTTCAAAGCCCATGTCTCCATCACCTGTTATATTATTTTTTCAGTTTTCAGAAAATAATTTTGTATGTTAAGGATGTACAAATTGCTTTATTTTCTCTTCTGTGTTAGTGTGCCACACCGCATCTTTTGGAGAAGGCCTTATGTAAATGACAGTATGGAGAGAGTGTGTGTTTAACAAGTGTGATGTGATCCTACAGGTTCTGAATGCAACAGACATGACAATGGAGGAAGTCATCGCTCCCTTTACTCAAGATTACTCCAACCCACTCGGCTGTCCAGTCACGGTGCCAATAAAGGGCCACTGTAACCCACACCCACAACTTGCAGATATTTTCACTCCTCCATTTCAATTGAGGTTAGTTAGTATGTAAATCTGATTTATTTTTTTATTTAATGTATAAGGGTCAAGATAAGAGTGATTGAGGATTTGAGAAGTGGCTTTGAGGTGTTTGAGGAAAGTGGCTGTGGTGTAAGAGTGGCTGGGGAAAGTCATGACAGTGTGTATGACAGGTTTGGAATGTCAAGTAAGGGTGAGGGGGATGAAACGTGCCGTGGTTGAAGGGGTGAAGCGCAGCACTCAGAGGGGGTTTGGTCCTGTAGAAAGCATGGCAGAAAATGACATGACCAAAAGAGTATGAATATATATATATATATATATATATCTCTCTCTCTCTCTCTCTCTCTCTCTCCTCTCTCTCTCTCTCTCTCTCTCTCTCTCTCTCTCTCTCTCTCTCTCTCTCTCTCTCTCTCTCTCTCTCTCTCTCTCTCTCTCTCTCTCTCTCTCTTCTTCTCTCTCTCTCTCTCTCTCTCTCTCTCTCTCTCTCTCTCTCTCTCTCTCTCTCTCTCTCTCTCTCTCTCCTCTCTCTCTCTCTCTCTCTCTTCTCTCTCTCTCTCTCTCTCTCTCTCTCTCTCTCTCTCTCTCTCTCTCTCTCTCTCTCTCTCTCTCTCTCTCTCTCTCTTCTCTCTCTCTCTCTCTCTCTCTCATTCCAGGAAGTTATTGTTTTTGTTGTAGCATTTTTCCTGAAAACATTTATTGTTTAGTGTCAATGCATTTGATATCAGGGCCTACAATGATATGCTCTTACTAAGCTAAGGATCAATGAGCAGGTTGAGGGGGGTGCATTGTGCTGCCCTGAGTAGTCCAGTAAGGGTGGAAAAGAACAGACTTGGGACTTGCACCATCAGGGAAGCAATAAAAGTAGGCAGATGACATAAACTGGTCTGATCGGTTACAGGGAGTTTCGTACACGAGTTGTTTCGTACCCAGGTTTTGTTAGTTGTTTCGTACACGGATTTTTAGGTTTTTTCGTACATACCTGGTGTCATTTCGTAACTAGTAGTCAAGTTTAAATCTGAGCTGAGTGTACGAAACGACTATGGTTTCATATAGACTACGAAACAACTTTTTGGTGTACGAAACAACTTGTGTACGAACTGACTGCACCCCGTCTGAGCATGTGGAAGGAAAGGCTGAGAATGACTAGGTAATGTGTGACAAGCAATATGAGGCGCTTATTTCAGAAAGTCGATAAGCACCATCAATAAAAAACTAAGAAAATGGCTTCAAACTGTTTCAATGTTCAAAATGTCATATCTTTTGAACCAAGCATACAAAATGATGAATTTTGTATGCTTGGTTCAAAAGATATGACATTTTGAACATTGAAACAGTTTGAAACCATCTTCTTAGTTTTATATTGATGGCGTTTATCGACTTTCTGAAATAAGCGCCTCATATGAAGTGGAAGGCACAGTGACAGTAGGTGAATTTCAGAGGACGTCGATTACATTGTGTGAAAAGATTTATGAAGCAAGTCACACAATAAACATGCAGTTGATGAAGCAAAGTGAGAAAAGCTGACCCATGTTACTTACAATCCTTCAAATATTAACCAATGTCATGCTGTTGTAAAAAGTGGCAGGTCCTGTTTAATTTCTTTATTTTTTTTTGCTAAATAGGGAAAAACTGGTTCACAAATAGGGTGGTAAATGATTAGAATGGATTCAGTCGTTAGGTGGTCAGTGCGGAGTCAATAGGGAGCTTTAAAAGGAGGCTGGATAAATACATGGATGGGGATGAAAGCTGGTAGTGTTGAGTAACAGGAACTACCACGTGTAGGTCTCTCGGCCGCTTGTAGCTTTCTTGTGTTCTTATGTTCTTTCTTTTTTTTGCAGTCCCCCAGCAGTGGTTGGAGGAGGGGGGGAGGCAGGGGGGGGCAGTGAGGGGCAGACCACCGTGGAACAGCTCAAGATGACAAACAACCACCTCTTTAAATTTGCACTCAAGCACATCATTGGTGAAGGAGATTTATGATATAGGGAGCCCACCACTGTTCTGGCATTAGGAGTGTGACGGTGAGTTGAGTTGCAGATGTAGTGTCATTTTTTTATTATATTTATCATTCCTCTTTTCATCGTAATTCACCAGTGTTGCATCTTCCTAATGCATACCGAGAAGGTGCATGTAATGTGAATGTGTATGTAATTGTGCGTGTATGTATTTCAAACAAATTCACGAGTTAAGAACTTAAATCGTATTGTGTTGTCATTTTTCCTCTGTGACTCTACAGTTGCAAATCATTCTGTTTTACATGATATTGAATTCCTTTATCTTCTGTAATCTTTTGTAGTTCTGTTTTTGTTCTGTGATTTTTTGTGATGGAATGGGGTTGGTGAAATTTAGTTCCCCTTTATGTATAGGGACAAAAGGGACATTATTATTTATTCTTTTTTACTGGTTCAGACAGTCATTCATTGTGCAGCCACCACCACCACCACTACTACTATTACGCTAGAACCCCTCTCACTCAAACTATATGGAGGTGAAGGCTCTCTGAGTTATAACAAATATATTTATAATTGTAAATGTTTTTTCTTGGGAACACGGGAGTGGTGGGCGCGACGCCAGCCTTTACCACTGAGCCATGGTGACGGGCTCAAAGACCTCAAGGACAGTTTTAGATATCCTCTTTAAGCCAGTGATACAAGGGGGCCCTCAGAGGCCTAGTTAAAGGGCTAGTTAAACCTGCTGTTAGAGGCAGGTGGAGCAAGTAGGTGGTTAGTATAGGGTGTTGTTTGATCTTGTTATTAAATTTGTTGTATTGTTTTGCACAATATGAGTTTGTTCCGTGATTTTTCTCAATTTCACATGACATACTTTAACCCCTTGAGGCCCAGAACATAATTTCCATTGTAATTTGGGTACCATTAGACAATTTTTAATGAATATAAGCAATATTTTATAGATACGACTTGCTTAGTATCCTTGTCGACTAACTAATTTGGTATATTCAGTTCATTTTTGTAATATGGCTCGACAGCAGACCATTTTTTTTATAGCAAAGAAAAATCTGGGCGTGAAGGGGTTAACACCTGTCTGTGATGGCCCGTGTAAAAATAAAGTGTCGGAACTCCGAAGACAGAAGCAGAAAAGTAGATTTTCTGCAAATCCTGTGCACTCGTCAAATTCAAGTCACCAAACCAATCACAGTTCCTGATGGGTTCGCTCTAATGCTTCTGAACGATGAAAATGCTGAGAAGATTTTCACGCATGATATAAAACAACAGTTAAGAAGAAAAAGGTTTCTTTCCACTTTTGCCTCCAGAGCTTCGAGTACAACGAAGCATTATTATCACCAGAGTAGACGACATAATCTACGAACATGAGGAGGAGGATATAGTTGCAGAAATTGAAGCAAAAAAGGGTTGGATCAGTCAGGACATAGACTCCATCTTTAAGTTCCCTAGATCATCAACTATAAAGTTAACATTTAGACAGACTGCAACAGCCAAAAAGGGCATAAGTAACGGTCTCTTAGCTTTCAACTTA
Source organism: Chionoecetes opilio (assembly GCA_016584305.1). Lineage (NCBI taxonomy): Eukaryota > Metazoa > Arthropoda > Malacostraca > Decapoda > Majidae > Chionoecetes > Chionoecetes opilio. The sequence goes on from JACEEZ010019732.1 coordinate 143,662, forward strand.
GCAACTTTAGCAACAACAAAAGAAAATCAACACAACAAAATGTAAGAGTTAACATAATGAGGTACAATTTTTCTCTGAAGTTTCCTCACATACGAGAGTTTCAACGTTAAACACCTCCTCGTCTGGACAGGAAAAGTGAGTTAGGATTGGTGGATCACATAGGTAGTACCCATTACAGTCTTGTGGGTCAAAGACTTTGCCGGTGCTGGTGCAATAGGTCTGGCAGGTATCACACAGGTCGTAACAGTATTCAGGTGAGTCAGAGCAGAGGTTGGCCTGGTAGTCAAAGTAGGGAGCTTCATTGGGGCACGATACGTGTAAGGCTGGTTGCTCATCAAGACATATTTTGTAAGCGTTGCAATCCATTGGATCGGCGATAAGTATACCTGTGGAGAGGAAAATATATATATATATATATATTTATAATATATGCACACACACACACACCAGCAGGCAGGGAGGCACGCACCTGGTTCGCTGCACTCCAGTCGGCAAGGATTGCATAGTCCAACACAGTAATCAGTACCCACAGGTATAGCGTCACAGTCCATCACGTGTGGCGCAGCATTGAAGTAAGACCTGCAGTGGGAGAGAAGATACAGATCTTATCGTGTATACTTTATAAAAGTCTTCGAGTGAGCACATTGTTTGCTTCACATGTACAATCGGCCCATCTCAATTTCTCCTTTCCACCATCAATGGCTTCTATAACACTTCTATATTGCACAAATATTCTTTGTCTTCCTACAACATATTCGTCTTCCTTTCATGCTTTCCTCCCTCCTAGCATGCCATTCATGCTCTCTCTATGTCCCTTGCTCTCCCTCGCACACTCACCCATCCGGGCAGATTATAGGCTCGTCCGAAGCCACCATATGGCCGTTGCCCTCAGGATCGCTGCAGTAATAATATTGTAGGCAATTCGACGGATCCCTCACCTTGTCTCCTTCCATTTTTCCTTCACAGTCCGGTCCACAGAACGTCGCCTCGGTCCCTTCATCCTGCACAAGAGGGAAAAGGAAGGAAAGCGACAGTAATGATGAGAAGGGACAAGAAATGATGGAAAAAAGGAAGGAGAATTGATGAGCAAGAAATAAGAGCTTAGGGAATATGACGAAAAGAGGCATTCATATATTTAAAAAGTAAACGGTGCATGAAATATGTATGTGGCTGCCTCACACACACACACACACACACACACGCTCACATAGGGTGGTCTGCAGTGTAGTGGTTAGCACGCTTGGTTCACAACTGAGAGGTCCCGGGTTCGATTCCCGGGCGGAGCGGAGAAAGATGAGTGGTCTCCTTAACATCATCCATACTATTATTTAGAATATTATTATTGATGAAGAAACGATAAACGAATAGAAGGGACGAGTAGGATGAGGAGGACAAGATTCCTACCCTGACGAAGAGACTGAAGAGGAGTAAGAGGACAGTAGGTGGATCCCGCCTCATGCTTGTGGAAGAATGTGACGTGGAAGAGGAGAAAAGAGTCTTATACCGTCATGCTATCGACACCAACTGTTCCTCCTCACACCTGCTCCCCCTCTATCCACCTTCCCCTCTTTCCCCTCCCCCTCCTACTCCCCATTATCACCATCATCCTCTACCTCTAATAACATTTTCTTCTTTTACGTTTCTCCCTCCATTCACTTATTACTTACTTACGATATGAAGACTTAAGCCACTGCTGTGTGAATAGTCTACAACACTAAACTGTTCCCAAAGTGTTGCTGGTGTTCAGTGATGTGATTGTGTCATTGGATTAACCCCTTGAGGCCCAGAACGTTATTTCCATTGTAATTTGGCTATCATTAGACGATTTTAATGAATATAAGCAATGTATTATAGATATGACCTGTTTAGTATACTTGATCACTAGATAATTTGATATCTCAAGTTACTTCTCGTAATTTTATGGCTAAGACCTGACGATTTTATATACTAACAAATGAAAGATCTGGGCGGGAAAGTGTTAATGTGTGGAAAAGGTTGTTTTTGTTCGCCATACTTGCCCTATTTGTTATACTGTCTGCCATGTTTGGAAATATTCATAAACAAAATAAATATGGGAGCTTGAAACTACCAAAATATCATCAGTTTAGTATTAACCCCTTGAGACCCAGAGCGTAATTTCCATTGCAATATGACTACCATTAGATCATTTTTGGTGAATAATATAAGCAATATTTTATAGGTATGACCCGTTTAGTATCCTTGTCCACAGAGCTGGGCAGTATTTAAATACATTTGTATTTAAATACGTATTTAAATACAGTTGTGTATTTAGAAATGTATTTATAAATACATTGGTTGTCATGTATTTAAATACAGTACTTTTATGAGTATTTAAATACATTGTATTTAAATACTTATAATATAAAAATGTAAATACTTTTTTATCAGTTAATTTGGCCATAAACCCGCCCAACTATCTGGCAACCCCGATGTTACAGTGAACCAGTGTTTCCACTGGCAAGGAAATGTCCTGATTTTAAGGAAATTTAGGCCTGAGAAGGAAATTTCTAAGGAAACCCAAAAATTAAGGAAATCTTAAGGAAATCCATTTTTTTTCGGACATGTTATAATTTGTGTGTAGGTAATTAAAATGTATTTACAAATGTATTTAAATACAATTGATGTATTTAGTATTTAGTATTTAAATACAATCGTAAAATGTATTTAGTATTTAGTATTTAAATACATTTCTCCCATGTATTTAGTATTTAGTATTTAAATACATTCAATGTATTTAGTGCCCAGCTCTGCTTGTCCACTAACTAATTTGGCATATTACTTTTCGTAATTTATGGCTTGAAAACAGAATTTTTTTATAGCCAAGGAAAGATCTGGGCGTGAAGGGGTTAATGGGTTGTAGACAATTAACACATGAATACAGTAGTTCTGTTGTACTTTTATTTAGGCTTCCCTACATTATGAAACAAAGGTTATACAAACTCAACAGTGCACTTGTACACTTTTAAAAACATGGGAATAATATCTTTACTATTTTTTTTTATTGTTCACCCACTCTTTCTGAAACAGCTGTTGATAGATTAAACATATTTCATCCCTTGCTGATAACAAATTTTGTTATCAGCAAGGAAATAGCTTGTTGTATTGACGCGTATTAGATTCCCAGGTCTTGTGGCTCTCTCTCTCTCTCTCTCTCTCTCTCTCTCTCTCTCTCTCTCTCTCTCTCTCTCTTATATATATATATATATATATATATATATATATATATATATATATATATATATTTATTTATTTATTTATTTATTTATTATTATAACAATTATTGTTATATTAATTATTATAACATTATTACTATAATTAATATAATTATTATTATCATTGTATATTATCATTATTACTATTGTAATTATGTTTATCATTATTATAGTTTTACTTCTTTTTTGACTGTCAGGTGTAGTAGACGTGGTGTTAATTGTCAAAGTCCTACAGGTTTATAATAAACGGATAGATACGAAGAATGAGAGAGAGAGAGAGAAAACAACGAGATCTTGGAACCCAATCTAATATACTGTAGGAGTAGCCGTGTGTCTGTCTGTCTGTCTGTCTGTTTTGGGTAGCCGAAACTGTAAATTAATTTTTTATGAGAGTAGGCTCAAAAAATCGCAAATAAATCGTAGGTGGTAAACGGCTTGATCCCATGTCGATTGAATCCTTTTGAAGGGTGGGTTTGGGCTAAACACTCTTTTAGGAGTATTAGATTACAGTAAGAAACTCTGTAGTAACGTCTTGCCGTATTTCACTAACTCCGTAGACTAACGGACTTACCGTTTGTATTTACCTAGTTGTAACATACAGGAAAAGAGCTATGCTCGTACTGTCCCGTCTCCAAATCTACTATTATCCAGTTTGCCTTTGAAGTCCTGAATACTTCTTGCATTAATCACTTTTGCATCAAGGTTGTTCCAGGCTTCTGCTTCTATACGGGAAGCTGTATTTTTTTATATCCCTCTTGCATGTTGTCCTTTTCAATTTCTTCTCATGACCTCTTGTACTTCTGTCGTCCCACACAAACAGATCATTTCTATCAATTTTTTCCAGACCCATTGATGCTCTATACACTGCTATACAATCTCCCCTTTCTCTATTTTTCTCAAGTGTTGGGAGTTTTAGTCTTGAAAGTCTTTTTTCATATGCTAGATCTCTCAGGCTTGGAGCCATTTTTGTGGCTGCTCTTTGTATTCTCTCAATCTTCCTTATATCCTTCTTTTTATGTGGTGACCAAATCACTGCCGCATATTCCAACCTTGGTCGAATCAGAGATGTTATCAATTTCTTGATCATCTCTTCATCCAGATATTTGAATGCCATTCTTATATTCCTCAGCAACTGGTATGTAACTCCTGTGATCTTGTTTATATGTTTCTCTGGTGACAAATTGTCCTTAATCCATACTCCCAGATCTTTTTCGACCTTTGTTTTGATAATTATCCATTCGTTTCCCATCGAATACTTTCCTCTCCGTCTCTTTTTGCTACTGCCCATTTCCATCACTTTACACTTTTTGGCATTAAACTCCATTTCCCATAATTGACTCCATCTGAAAATCTTATCTAGATCCTTTTGTAATGCGTGTGTGTGTGTGCGTGTATGTGTGCGTGTGTGTGTGTGTGTGTGTGTGTGTGTGCTTGGGGTCGATATTCTAATATACTAATTTGGCACGGCAAACTCTTCGTCAGCCTGTCAAGGGTTGGCTGTGCTGACGCCGTCGAAGTGTTGGCGCCCTGTGGAATCACACGGAACATGGTCTACTCCGAGGCACTTTAACCAGTGACCAATGACAGAACAACACGATTGGAGTTTGCGCTCACATTGTTGTCTACTATATACTACTACAAACATCAATACATGGGTCCGAAAGGCCCACAAGCACTTGTTATTACTATAATTAATTTCATTATTATTATTATTATTGTAGCCCTTTATTGTTATCATTACTACTATTGTACTTATGTTTATCATTATTATAGTTTTACTTCTTTTTTGACTGTCAGGTGTAGTAGACGTGGTGTTAATTGTCAAAGTCCTACAGGTTTATAATAAACGGATAGAGATACGAAGAATGAGAGAGAGAGAGAGAGAGAACAACGAGATCTTGGAATCCAATATCTGTCAACACAACAAGCTATTTCCTGTCTGATGTCAAAATCCCATGCGAATGAAATCCCATGCGTATGACATGTGTTTAATCTCTCAACTGCTATTTTAGAGAGTGGCTCATCAATACAGAAAGAGGTGTCAGGTGGGGAATTATTGTTAACCTTTTCAATGAAAATATAGGTTGTAGTTTTTGATGTCTTTTTATTTGTTTTTTTACCAGTCATATATATATATATATATATATATATATATATAATATATATATATATATATATATATATATATATATATATATATATATATATATATATATTAAACGTTTGGTTGAAATGTTTGGTTTGGTTTGAAAATGAACGTTTGGTTAAAGTTAGGATAGAAATGGGAAGCCCGAGTTGTACAGACAGAATGACAAACGGACATTTATAACGGTGAATTATAGTAAGATGGTCGTTAACTCTACTAATGCAACCACTTTTACTACTACTACTGTTGTGAATATCGATATCAATATTATTATTATCATTTTCGTTATTGTTATCATTATTAACATTGTCTTCATCATAATTATTTTCATTGTTTTTATATTATCATCATCATTGTTATAATAATCATTGTTGTTATAATAATCATCATCATTGTTATAATAATCATCATTGTTGTTATAATAATCATCATCGTTGTTATAATAATCATCATTGTTGATATACCATTTTTTATTGTCATTGTTACCATTTTTATTATACTTGTATTACTATTACAGTATTGTTAGTATAAGTATTATTAATATTGCTGCTATTATCATCATTATCATTATGGTTACTATCATCATTACTATTATTACTATTATTACCACTATTGCTGTTTTACCATTACACAAGACACTGGGTTTTACGGGGAAAGTGAGTGAGTCGAATTCTTGTAAAAAATAAGTTCCAAAACGGTACAAGAGAGAGAGAGAGAGAGAGAGAGTTATTGGCAAGTGGGGGAATAGGAGGAAAAAGTGGAGATAAAGGCATGGGTAATCGAACAGGTGACTAATTAATCAAAGCGCAGGTGAACTGTCTCTCACGCCCCCCTTTTTCGATATGTACAGTACAACTGAAGAGGAGGAGGAAGAGGAAGAGGGGGAATGGGGTAGGTGGAGGAGGAGGAGAAAGGGCAGGTGGAGGAGGAGGAGGAGGAGGTGGAAAAGGAAGGGGAGGAGGTGGAGGTGGAAAGGGAGGAGGACGGAGAGGTGGAAGGGGAGGAGGAGGGAGGGGTCGAAGGGGAGGAGGAGGGAGGGGTGGAAGGGGAGGAGGAGGAGGAGGAGCACATCAGAGATATATAAGGAGTAGATGAGGAAGATGACCCACAGAGTAGAAGATACAGTCACCATGTTTTCCTGTTACGGCCTTCTCCTCCTCCAGCTCGTCCTTCTCAGTGCTGTAAGACTTAGTGGTAGTAGACGAAGGAAGTAGTGGGATGAGATGGAGGCACAGAGTTACATACCTGTCTTTAACTCGCATCTAACTTAACATGTCTTTATCTTAACACATCTTTAACTTAATATGTCTTTACTAGACGCAAAGCCGCCCTCCGGGCGGCCTTTTTGGCTAGCTCCTGCGGAGGGCTATTGGTGGGCCTTCGGCCCACCAAACACAGACTCTCCAGATAGCCCCTTCTAACTTTCCTGAAATCATGGATGTAGAAATGTATGTATTAACGCCAACCCATTCACATCATAGCCCCTTATAACTTTCCTGAAAGCAAAGCCGCCCTCCGGGCGGCCTTTTTGGCTAGCTCCTGCGGAGGGCTATTGGTGGGCCTTCGGCCCACCACCTGTGTTTGGTGGGCCTTCGGCCCACCAAACACACTCTCTCCAGATAGACCCATTACCCACCACCTCGGCCCACCAAACACAGACTCTCCAGATAGCCCCTTCTAACTTTCTTGAAATGTATGTATTCCCCCCACCCATTCACTCACCTATTACCCATCACCCCCCACCCATTCACTCACCCATTACCCATCACCACACACCCATTACCCATCACCACACACCCATTCACTCACCCATTACCCATCACCCCCCACCTATTCCCTCACCCATCACCCATCATCCCCCACCCATTCACTCACCCATTACCCCACACCCATTACCCATCACCCCACCCATTCACTCACCTATTACCCATCACCCTACATCAATGTTTCCTCAATTCTCGCAACCCACTTTTTTTTCTTCACAGTTCTCGCTAATAGGCTACTAAAAAGAAGAAGAAAAAAAGTTATCGGATCATCCTATAAGTGGGCTTAAAACCTTCCCCTGGTCAACCTGATTCCAAAACTGTGACATATGATGGGATTCCGCCACAGGGGGCGGCACCTATCGCGGACACACACACACACACACACACACTTTCGCTTATATTATTATAGAAGTCTGTGGGTGGAGGTATCAAAGCGTGCAGAGAGAGTCATGGGAAGCGGGTTGGAGGTGGGTATAGGCGTTCTGTAAGGATTGACCCAAAATTTCCCGGAGAGGCTTATTTCTTTGTTTGGTTTTCAGGTGCGGGACAGTAAGCAGTACTGCGCGCCAGACTGTGAAGGTGCAGATCCGGGAACCTTTGTGCGAGACCCGACGGACTGTACGAGATACTATGTGTGTCTTAGCATCAACGGTGAGTGTTTCCAGGACGCTATGTTGGCAGTGCTGTAACGGCACAGCGTTTTGTTCACAAGGGATCAAAAGTGTACTACAGGTGTGAGTGTGGGAAGGGAGTGTTGGCTAAGATAAGATTTTCATCCTATCTAGACACTTTGCAAGTACCAACTACAAGGTTATTGACTATACAAAGCGCCGCCACGTCAGCACGAACTAGGCGGACTCGAACCTCTGACCGAATGCAAAGGGACGCTGCACATTGCGAACTCACGTCTCTACCAACCTTGCCACCCTGACGGGCGAGTGTTGGCTAGGTTGTGAGGATTTTGAAAAGTGAGGCATGAAGAACACACACACACACTTTTCTCTGTCACATAACGACCTCTAACTCTCCACAGGTGAGATGATCCCATCGCAGGCGCCCCTGGAATGCCCTGACAACCAGTATTTCAACGAAAAACCCACGCTTCCTCGCTGTAGTGATATTGGCTCCGCCCCACCAAACTTTTGTTCACCGCTCTGTAATCCCTGTGTACCCGACTGTCGCATCGATAACCCAGGCACAGTGCAGCCCCACGAGGAGTTCTGTAACAACTACTACGTCTGTCTCACCAACGGCCACACGCTCCTGCAGTCCTGCCCCATAGCCTCGCCTTACTTCGATTTCCGCACGGGAGACTGTCAGTCAGACAACACCCTCTGCTACAGGTACTGCGAACCCTGCTTGCCCCACTGCACCTACACGGGTCAACAGGTGGCCGACCCCACTGATTGTACTAAGTTCTTCTTCTGCACGCCACCCACCATGTCCTCCTTCACCTGCCCGCACGGGGAAGTCTACAACCCGGTCACGGAGAAGTGTGAGGTGAACGCTCCCTGTAATGTTACGTGCCCTAGTAATGCAAGTACCTCTGGTTCTGGCTAACCGTAGTTACATGACCTCTTTTAGCACCCACCTGTAATACCGGTAGAGCTAACTAACCCTATGTATCTGTTGTGCTGATTAATATCCTGTACTTGTAGAAATGATCAACAACCTTTATAACTAGGCGTAGACATTAGTGATAATATTTAACATTACAACTAATAATAAGTAACTTGCACACAGAATCTCATTTATTACACATGTATGCATGCTGCGAGAGTATTTACTAAATGGCGTGATAGGATTTTTTCTTATCAATATTTGGGTAAAGAGACATTGAAACACGTGAGATTTCGCGCACCTCGAGCAAGCGAGATTTGAAAATTGATGACATGGCAACAAGACACTGATACTTAGCAACACCGCATCCTCCGCAGGGGTATTTAAATTAAGCAAGTCAGTGCACAGAGTGCAGTCTTGGAAGGTAGTGATAGTGTACGCACTGTCACTTTCGTCATTAGTTACGAGGATATTTTCAAACAGTGCAATCGTTTATTACTTCATGGCTCCTCGGCGCATTATATCCCAGGATACTATAAGCTCCATGTGTTCCTTGCATAGAGCAGAATCTTGAATCTTAGTATGACAAGATGTGTAGTGCAGAAACTTTTATGCAGGACGGTGCCCCATGTCACGGCAAACGTTGTTAAGGAATGGTTGGATATGTGTGCTATCGATTGCTTTGACTGGCCTCCTAATAGTCCTGACTTGAACCCAATAGAAAATCTTTGGTCCATAATGAAAAGGAAGCTTCAAGAAGTGGACACTAGTTCTGTGGCGAAGTTAAAAGCTGCACTGTTAAAAAAGTTAGAAGAACTACCAAAGGAGCTTCTTCATAAACTTGCAGACTCGTTACCTAACCGACTGCAGGATGTTATAAAGAAGAAAGGGAATGCAATCAAGTACTAGCATGGCGGTAAGTTAGTTTCTTACTTTTTAATGTTTTACAAATATTTTGTAACATTTTGAGTGAGCGTGTCACTGACGGCATCAGGAAGGCCGACACCCACACCATCTGGCGGCCACTGTACATATATAACTTTGACGTCACTACTTGCCACGCCCAGGGTGAGCACGGTTTTGCCGGATTATTATTTTTTATTTTTTATTTTTTTACATTTGTGCCTATAGCGCCCGTAAACAGTGACCTCCAGGGCTCGGATGGTAGGCTCTGGAGGTTCACTTGAGGGCTGTGATCGTTGGCCCTCGCCCGTGGTGGCGCAGGCAGGATTTTTATAGTGACGCCTGTGATTAGAGGCTCATGCCGCCCCCCTGTGTCCTCCGATGCACTCGCAATCGAAGGTAGGGGCAAAGACTACTGTGTACATAGAGTCTTTGGTAGAGGTTAATGGACATGCCTCCAAGTACACCTCTATTCCGTGTCTTCCTCTATTCAATCTTTTTCTGCCTTCTCAAATTCTGTAACGCTGTAGCCTCCACAGCATTAAAGTCTGGGAGAGGGGATAATGAAGGAAAGGAATGGAGAACAACAAGAGACGATCATATTGATAAACATGTATAAGTAGTATATTGATAACTTTATATTGTCTTCATCCGATGGTTATTTCGACCAAGAAGGTGAGGAAGGCTGTTCCGATGCCCACGAAAAACAGGTAAAAGGCGCCGTCTAGATGGTACAAGCCCAAGACAACTTGTTTGGAGTGGCTCTGTAAGGATAAATTATTGTCAGCCATGCAGTTAAAAGTTAATCTACGATAGATTTTAATATATAATATAAAAATTTTGTGTCCTATGAAAATACTTGCTAGTTGTATGAAATGCACTGAGAAAAAAACTGCCACAATGTTGTTCCTGAGATGAGCCCAGTGTTCGTTGGGCCGCTAGGCGATAGGGAACATGAATGGCCCTCAAAATACACAGAGTAAGATCAATAATAAAAAAAAATTCATGTTTATCATGGTAGAATAATAGCCTTAATTAATAAGCTATCCTGCTCTTGTTAAAGAAATACGAAAATATCATGAGTTAGGCATTCCATAGCGGAAATATGTGTGAATCATTAGATATTTCAATGTTGCACATACAAGGTGGAGGATCTCATGTGTATTTCTGGAAACAACAACATCACATCACTTTACTTTTGAATATTCCCACGAGCTGTCGTAAGTGAAGGGCTCCTCGGAGGTCCTTTCAGTGCGTCGCGCCACCACCTTCTCCGCCCAGTACGCGATGATGCCGGAGTCACGCAGGCGGCTGATCAGCTGCTGAAAGCGAGAGTTGAAGGGCGCTCCTTTCCTGCCGGGAACGTGTACATATAAACCCAGAGTATACTCTACGGCCGAATAAGAACATAAGACAATAAGGAAGCTACAATAAATCGTTTGATCTACAAGTGGTGAAACCATATTATCTCTATTTCTAGCCTCATTACCTTGTGTCCTAGGACGGAGGTCTACTTTTCATGAGGTTTTTCGTATTTTTGCTGTAAGGCAAGTGTGAATTAATACAGAGTATAGGTACTGTGCTCTCACCTCATGCCCCATCCATAGGAACCCATGGTAAAAATTGTCTTTTTGCTTATTTGAAAAGGCGATCGACCGCGTTCGTCCGTATAGTGAGCCTTGACGTAGATTGGGATGAAACTTTCGTAGTGTATCAAAGAAAAGTGGCCCTTCATTACTTCCCTCAGTGCGTCATCCACCTGCATGATCTGTGTGAAGGTGGTGGTTGTATATAGTAAATACTTAACACACACACACACACACACACACACACACACACACACACACACACACACACACACACACACACACACACACACACACACACACCGCCTGCGTGGTCAAGTGGTTTATAACTTTGTATTAGACTGTGGTTAGAGGGATACCGGAAACCTGAACGGCGCGCGTCCCCCGATTCCTTCTCTCAAATAAATAAATAAATCATTGGGGGCATACGCCGGGGGGCGCGTCGCCTCGCCCACCCTACGACGCCACTCCCGGGGGTCACCACGCGCGAGTTCCCATGCAAGCTCCTTTCCCATACCAAGCAGCTCTCGACAAGAAACATCAACTTGCCCCAGCCACGAGCCTTGTGGGCGCCCCCTTGGCCTCCTCCACGCCGGATTGTCTCTTACAGATACAACCCGATGGGAAGGATCGGTTTCAGGGTAGCGTGCCACATGCCCATATAGCCGAAGTTGGCGCTGACGGATTATGCTGGTAATAGGCCTCGATTCAGTCTCACGGTGCAATCGCTGATTTGACACGTAATCATCCCAGCGATACCCCATGATTCTGGGAAGACACTTATTACCAAAGGCATTGATTAGTCTCTTCAAGTCACTATTTAGTGTCCATGTCTCACAACCATAGCGTAAGACAGGGATCACAAGCGACTTGAAAATCCGGATCTTTGTCCTTCTGCACAGGTACCGACAACGCCAAATACTCCCGCTGAGCGAGTCCATAACACCGTGGGCTATGCCAATCCGCCGTAAGACTTCTTGGCGTGACCCGCCGTCATTATGGACTGCGCTACCAAGGTATGTAAAACTTTCCAGGATCTCAATGTCCTCGCCACACGCATGAACAGACTGTACTGCTTCATCTAGTAAGTCTCCAAACACCTGGACCTTGGTCTTGAGCCAGGAGACCTCAAGTCCCAAAGACTTTGCCTCCTCGTGCAGCGCCTCAAGAGCCATCACCAGGACCTCCAGCGACTCAGCAAAGATTACTGCATCATCGGCAAAAACAAGATCAGTGATCTTGGTGTTGCCGACGATGCTCCACAATCACTTTGATCTACAACCTTGTCCAATACCCAGTCCATACAAGCGTTGAAAAGTGATAGGGCAAGGACGCACCCTTGCCTCACTCCTGTATTCACAGGAAAGAAGCTGGATACACCTGCCCCACACTTCACAGCACTCTCAAAGGTGTATCAAATATCAACCCGATATATCAAATGCAATTCGGTTTCGATAAAGTCAAACATATTTGCTTGTACAATTTCAATACTTAAGAGCATAAAGATGTAAATTTACTTTCCGGAAACAAATTTTTAACGGGGGTCAAATTATCGTTCTTCTCTCTGAGGGCCGTGACAAGAGTTCACTCTCTAAAAAGAATCCATGGCATCAGTCGTATACAGCTCATTATAGTATGATCATAGGATTATATTTAATTTCCTTTTTGGATTGATGTATGTTGTGAACTTGTGAACCACACACTGTAACTATTACGCACATTTACAGTGAAATAAAAATAATATATTTCAGTATTCATGCATGTGACGTCAATCGATCAGGTGATGAATCGTGTCAGAGGAGGAAGGGCGCCGCCAGTGTTGAGGGGACAGGAGGGGATCCACCGCAGACGCATAGCCGGTGGCGACGATACAGGCAGTGATTCACATCTTTACCACATTCACTCATCCGTATTATAATTATTAAGTATCTTTAGCAACTTATCCGTATTCCGATTAAAAGAGTATGCTATCTCAAAGTGGATAGCACCCCTCCCCCAAGCATAATGTAGCCTATAAAAGCATATGTTAAATCATAAACTTATAGCAAGATATATATCCTAATTACATGATTTTTTCGCCAACTCACCTTTATCTGCTGAAATACCTTCTTCACAACGGGATGTTCGTGTTTGGAGAAGTATACGTAAGGATAGCCCTTGAATACCCAGTCTTCTGTTGCCCACCTCCAGTCCCTTGCCTCGGTTAGGTCAAGGAGAGTTTGCGGGGTTTCAACCTTCTCCTGAGTGCTGAGAGTTGCGATCAGAGAAGATTTATATGCCGAGACGATTATTAGTGAGAACGTCAGCCACACGCTCACCAGCACCTACCAAAAAAGTGTGTGCGTGTGTTTATACGAAAGGAATAGCGGATAATGAAGCATGTTGTTGAAGCATCAATCATGTGACCATCATCATCAATCATCACCATCATTATTCATGTTTTTGAGGTTTCACTATATAGGACATGAGATCGCAAAGCAGTGCTGAATCATATTTCAGCATATTAAAAGAAAAAATCACATAACACTTTTAAATACGTTACCCTTTTGGAGAGGTTGCCAGGTATATAGGCGACCGACTGCTCAAAAAGCATTCCCCAACCCGCAAGGAGAGACATGTTGAAGCTCATGTAGCGCACCTGCATCATTTGTGACCTCAGGGCATTGAAGGTGACCATGGCTACGCTCATCAGCACCACAGCCACCATCACGCCAACCCACACGCTGCCTGAAATTATGGAGACTTGCTGTTACGAATTCAAAAATAATTAATCAATGGAGAAGAGGTAAAAATATTAACGTCGAAACACACAAAAGAGGAATAAATTACACCACCATACATTTACACATTTACACCATTACATATACCATTACACCATAAATTAAACCACCCGAAAATGTTTGTAGAATGCAGTCCTTTACCTGGAAATGGCCGCACAAGCAGAAAATGTCGTCTGAGCCGTGAAGGTTTTAATGAGACCACTGTGCACGGGTCTGAGGGATAGGCATGCATGTGGTCGATGATCAGATTGCGCTCATAAGTGATCCCACACAGAGTGCAGAAATCCACCTCCTCGCGCTGCAGCTGTCCCATCATGCCCGTGTAGCTGCCGTTGTAATCTCTGCCCCAACTGGCCTCGGGCTCCTCACGTATGATGTAACTGCAAAATATGGATCATAGTTATGTATACCAGGCACAAGCTTAATTCCCGAAAATATCGTCCGATATTATCCTTGATTGCTTACCATAGCAAACTGATCATACAACAACTATACCGATGATGGTGGCTTCAAAATGACTTTTCCTTAACTTTCACATCATATATGTACTTACGTAAAATTGAGTGTCTTGGATAACGTGGACAAGTTGTAGGCATCCAGGCAGTTTGTGAGGGTAATTGTCGTGCCGGGCTCTTCTTTATTCCTTGTGTAGTCTGCGTAGGGAATATATCGCGCCGAGACGATCTTGAACTTGTGACCATTGAAAGAACGCATGTGTTCACCTGAAACCAAAATAACTCATCAGAAAAAAACACTACTAGAATAATTTCATGGATGGTTTTCAGGGCTCTTCAAGTCAAGAAGAGGCTTACATTTTATGTCGGAATTACACATAATATTATATATCTAAAAAAAAAAAGATATAGGAAGCCATAAAAACTGTCACTTCAAAAGCAGAGGAAGTCTGATCTCTGTTAAGACATTTGTGCCGCACCAACCTTTATCCAGAAAGTAGGTGTCGAGTGAAGCGCGTGAAGGCTGCCATCGTCCAATGTGTTCCACTCCCTCATTACCCTCCTTGCAATACAGGCACCGCCGATACAGACTTACCCCACGGCTCCAACCTAGAAATGAGCTTTTATATATATATAATAAATAAATAAATAAATAAATAAATAAATAATAATATATATATATATATATATATATATATATATATATATATATATATATATATATATATATATATATATATATATACGTCTACACTATCATGTCTGATTGTGTGTGTGTGTGTGTGTGTGTGTGTGTGCTAAAGCTGCATAAAGTATTAATCATGATTTGTGTGGGAATTAAATTGATAGGATGACTTGAATGGTTACACTCCTAAATATAAATTAAACCACTGGTGCTTGAATTAAACTCACAACTGAAAAAGAGAATTAAATTAAGGGACAACTTGAAAGTAACTAACTACCACTAAAAATATTTACCTCGTGGTAGTGGCTGTCCAAATAATGTCACCAAGCTAAACATTATTGAGATCTCAATAAGCTAGGAGCACTGTAATGGACTAACTGCCAGGGCTCCTGCAAAAGTTGTTACTTAGCTAGTGACGTCTTAGGCCCGGTTCAGACTTCACGTATTTGCTACGTCCGTCTTGTTATCGTGACGTCACCGTGACGTCACGATGACGTTACCTCGTCTCACTGGTCGATCACTCCCGCTTGCTCATATCAGAAAAAATTACAGTATAAAACCTCCTTGCTTTCCTTACTTCCTCCCTTTTGTACCCCATGACACACCTATTACTCCCTTCACTATATCCCCCTTCACTCCCTGGCCTATCTATATAGCGCTACAATCCCCTGACAACAGGCTATGGCAAAGGTTATAAGTGGAATCTGTTTAGCGGGGTCCAAAAGTGTTGCCACATATCGCAGTCGTGGATGTATTTTTCAAGTCACTAATAATTACTACCTATTACACGGCCTGTAGAGGGTATTGGTGACGTACCGTGATGCTGTAGGAAGGATGGTATATAGTAGCTACTAGAGGGGCACGTGAGAGGATTAGAACTAGAGAACACGAGAAATAACGCATTAAAATATACAGAGGTAGTGGTGGTAGTCGAGCTTACAATCAAGCAGCAGTGCCGCTGTTCCGCCTTCAAGCAGTGGGGCACAATATTTTCACATCATGTATGTCTTCCATTACTAATATTGTCTTCCAGAATCACTGATAATAAATATATTTTAAATCAGACCTTGGAAACAGCATTATTTTGATATTGCAAAACTTAGTTACGTATAATGTTCTATAGATTGTGGCACCACCGCTCACGCAGCCCGCCAAAAGAATTGGAGGCTCCGTATCTTTTGTCTCCAGACGCACGTCTTTCAAGGTCACACAAGCAGGAAGTGACGTCACGTTGGCAAGACGGACGTAGCAATTACGTGTAGTCTGAACCCCCCATTAGATGTTGGAAGACATAATGTTTTGTAGACAATATGGCGGGCGTAACCTTCTCGATGTATCAAGCCGATACATCGACCGGGATATTGGGTTTAGTAACCCATACTCTCCATGAATACTATTTACAATATTTACACGAGAACACACGTGGTGTCTCTAAATGTGTATAAGGAGCAAAGTGGCGATGAACTGCTCGCCTTCGTGGAGTTTGACTGAATGAGGCCGAGTCAGCTGGATTTCCTCTGACGTCGCTTTGCTCCAAAGATATACGAGCCCAAATTAATTTCCCAATAAATTTTTATTACTCCTATGTTTACTACTATTAATGTTAGTAATATTCTTAATTATCTCTGGAGAAATTTATAATTTCCGACAATTTGCTTATTAGTTTATCAGCTTGTTTCCTGGAAACGACGTGACCTTTTTGCGTAGTTTCGTGAGTCTGGCGTGGTTTGAGTTGTCGCCCGTGGTGCGTGGTGTTGGCTTGGCGACGTTGGTGCACGATTAGGTACAGCCCGTGCACAATGTTGCGGAAGCTGTGGGCAAGAAGAATTTGCTTCCCTCCTTTCCTCCCGCCCAGCACCACAATCCGCGTCTGCGGCTGCTTCCACAGCTCTGCGTGTTCCAGCTTTCTGCATGCAAAGTGTTGGGGTGTACTGTGGGGGGTGGTTTGCACTGGATGCCATAAATATAGCACTTGAACACTGGCCGCCTATGTGAGATAATGGAAAATATATAGCTACCTCATTATCATGGTGATGTTGAAGGTGGAAGAGGCATCCAGATGAAAAATAAGTACTCGGCAGGTGGTGGTGGCGTCCCCTGCCAGGACGCGGAAGAGGTGGTGCTGCTCAACTGACGTGGACATCAAGACGAAACTTCTTTTAATCTGCCTGCAACATAGAATACAATTTTTTTCAATCGTCTATTTCCTCTTGAGTAATGTTTATGGTCGTCCACTATTGCAATAACTTACTATTACAACCAACTTACCTGTCAATTAAGGAGATGAGAGGAGAAGACGGCGTTGTGACTATTAACACCAAGTGACAAGAATCAAGGGAGTCTTTCACTGCCTGAAAAATCGCTCGCTCAGGCAGCTCTGTAGGCTCAGGCAGCTCTGTAGGCTCTGTAGGCTCGCCATAGGAAAATAGCAGCACTATTAGTAAGCCGAGGCATCCAGGGGCTTCCATAATCACCTGAGAGAAGTGAGCGGTTATTGTAACTGAAAGTTTATATTCTAAGGAATTTATTTTAATTATCACAACTTATCTTTTAAGTGTGAAATGACTTACAATTGTTGACACAACACACACACACACACACACACACACACACACACACACACACACAAGGGTACTCCGTATATAGTGTAGGGGAAGCACGCTCGGTTCACAACCGAGAAGTCCCGGGTTCGATCCCCGGGCGGAGCGGAAACAGATGGGCTGTTTCCTTAAAACCCGAGCCCCTGTCCACCCAGCAGTGAATGGGTACCGGCTGTTAGCCGGGGCTTGTGACCCGCTCTCCGGGGTGCTGGCTTCGGCCAATACTAAGCACTAAGGATGAATGATAAAAAAATGTTGATGTGGAGACGGGGCCATACGAGCGTTGCTCAGGCCCTGTAAAATACAACTAGATGAATACACACACACATACACACACACACACACACAGCAATTGAATTTCTTCTTTTTTCTGTTATATTCGTATTTTCCATTAGCACAAAAGCGAAAGTCAATCAATGACAGGACTGGCAACTCAGGTGATAGAAAACACACATTCAACGCTTACTTCCCTCTGTAGTTTAGGTCTTTCCTTGCTGCAAACCACTTACAACTGATGCTCCTTGCTGAAGGGCCTCTATTTATGGCCACGGGAAGGCGTGAAAATAGAACGCTGTCTGCGCGAAGGTGGCGGTGGAGGGAGGATAAGAAAAAATTGTTGTTACATGGTCAATATTTTTGTGACATATATGCCGCCTGTCTCTGTCTACATGTGAGAATGTTCTTTTATTGATATGTGTGCGTGTAGATATATATATATATATATATATATATATATATATATATATATATATAATATATATATATATAATATTATATATATATATATACATACAGTAAACCCTCTCTAAATCGAACCCGTATAATTCAAACTTCGGATAATTCGACCTGTTTCAGGCCAGTTCAAATTATTTAATAACTTTCCATAATTCGAGCAAGTTTGAATTATCCTTAGCCTTACTAGTGGCTTAGTGGTTTAGCCTTACAACATGTTTTTGCCGATGATGCAGTAATCTTTGCTGAGTCGCTGGAGGTCCTGGTGATGGCTCTCGAGGCGCTGCACGAGGAGGCAAAGCCTTTGGGACTTGAGGTCTCCTGGCTCAAGACCAAGGTCCAGGTGTTTGGAGACTTACTAGATGAAGCAGTACAGTCTGTTCATGCGTGTGGCTAGGACATTGAGATTTTGGAAAGTTTTACATACCTTGGTAGCGCAGTCCATAATGACGGCGGGTCACGTCAAGAAGTCTTACGACGGATTGGCATAGCCCACGGTGTTATGGACTCGCTCAGCGGGAGTATTTGGCGTTGTCGGTACCTGTGCAGAAGGACAAAGATCCGGATCTTCAAGTCGCTTGTGATCCCTGTCTTACTCTATGGTTGTGAGACATGGACACTAAATAGTGACTTGAAGAGACGAATCAATGCCTTTGGTAATAAGTGTCTTCGCAGAATCATGGGGTATCGCTGGGATGATTACGTGTCAAATCAGCGATTGCACCGTGAGACTGAATCGAGGCCTATTACCTGCATAGTCCGTCAGCGCCAACTTTGGCTATATGGGCATGTGGCACGCTACTCTGAAACCGATCCTTCCCATCGAGTTGTATCTGTAAGAGACAATCCGGCGTGGAGGAGGCCAAGGGGGCGCCCACAAGGCTCGTGGCTGGGGCAAGTTGATGTTTCTTGTCGAGAGCTGCTTGATATGGGAAAGGAGCCTGCATGGGAACTCGCGCGTGGTGACCCCCGGGAGTGGCGTCGTAGGGTGGGCGAGGCGACGCGCCCCCCGGCGTATGCCCCCAATGATTGATTGATTACTAGTGGGAGTCCGACCTCTCCCATGCGGTGCGTGCCGCGGCTGCCTAGCGTGATCTGATAAAATTATGATAATTTATAATTATCGTATAAATACGATAGGCGGAGGAAGAAGGCGGGAGGGGGAGGAGGAAGAAGTGGAGAGTAGGAGGAAGGAGGGACAAGGAGGAGGAAGGAGGAGGAAGAAGGGACAAGGAGGAGGAAGGAGGGGAAAGGGGGAGGAGAAGGAAGGAGGTGGGACAAGGAAGGGAGGAGAGGAAGAGCAGGAAGGAGAAAAAAGGGAGGAGGAACAATTTTTTTTTTTTAAGTATCCTTCCCTTTGTATGTAATCCTTCAGAGTCCTTCACGGGGCTCTTCGCTCCTTCACGCATCCTACAGGAGTCTATGGGAGGGCATTAGAAGTCCCACAGGATTGCTATAGTATTCCTAGTTTTTTATAAGTACTTTGACTATCGCATGGGTGGTTCAAATAGGGATTAATAATAATATGACTAATACTGAAAATACTAACACTTATCAATGGCAGTGATCATTGTATTGAAGTAATGATTAATCTAGCAATGCCTATCATATTTTTATGTCTTGTAGTAAGTTTTGCCTATTTTATGATTTTTAAGGAATATTAAGTATTATGTCATTGTGAATGGGCTGAAATAGGGACTTCTAATCATTGTAACTGAAAACTGACTCCAGATTCGTGTTCAGCATGCCCGAAAACTGTTAGGAACAAATTTTCGGGCATGCTGAACACGAATCTGGAGTCAGTTTTCAGTTAAAATGATTAGAAGTCCCTATTTCAGCCAATTCATAATGACATGATACTTCCAGATATTCCTTAAAAATCACAAATTAGACAAAACTTACTACGAGACATAACAATATGATAGGCATTGCTAGATTAATCATAACTTCAATACAATGATCAGTATTAGTATTTTCAGTATCAGTATTATTATTATTAATCCTTATTTGAGCCACCCATGCGATTGCCAAAGTACTTATAAAAACCTAGGAATACTATAGCAATCATGTGGGACTTCTAATGCCCTCCTATGACTCCTGTAGGATGCGTGAAGGAGCGAAGAGGCCCGTGAAGGACTCTGAAGCATTGTATCAGCCTTGATTCTTTTTGAAAATCACGGTTTTTTTTCAATAACTAAAAAACTATGGCAGATAGGTGCCACATGTATAGAGAAGTAAATATGAAGTAGATCAAGGGCTAAAAAGCGCGAAAAATAGGGGAGAGGAAAAAGTTGGGGCGAGGATATAATTCTTGAAGCTTGCACAACAGCACGCACGTTGATGGCGACGGTTGTCTAAACAGAGAGGATGAAGGCACATGTCGATAACTCGAAGGCTCATCATGGGTAAATGAAGGCATCTGCTGAAGCTTCTTGTCAGCGGACAAAACTTTGTTGTGATGACACGTAATCATTGTTGTTTGCATAAGTATTTCTGAAAACCGAACATGAAAGATCCGATTTTTAAAAGTGAATATAAAAGGATTTTTCACTTCTTTTGCTTAAATGTTGAGCTGAAAGACGACGAAATGAGTTTGTAAACAAGTTTATGATTGGGTCTTCCATGTCCGATGTTTCTTTTTCTTTGTGCAACTAATTGACATATTGATTCCTTAGTCAAGTCAAGGTGGCGTCTAAGGAGAATGTCAGTTCGGTGGCGCGTTATCGTACTTCGTCTTTTATTTTGTATATTAGAATACTAATTCCAATAAGCAAAATGATGTCTGCAACCATCACATGATTCCACGCTATAAAAGAGAGAGAGAGAGAGAGAGAGAGAGAGAGAGAGAGAGAGGAGAGAAGAGAAAATCGATATTTTCCTCAGGTTAGCATGTTCGTGATTGACTGTTTGGGCCATCTCTCTCTCTATCTCTCTCTCTCTCTCTCTCTCTCTCTCTCTCTCTCTCTCTCTCTCTCTCTCTCTCTCTCTCTCTCTCTCTCTCTCTCTCTCTCTTTGCTTCTTTATGCTGTCTGAAGTGGTCACGACAATATGAACGAAATTTAAATTTAAAATCAACCTATGGGAATGTCTAGTAGCTTTTTTTCCGCCATATATCAAAATAATCATTAAAATGCAAACCATAATTATTGTAAAGAAAATGCAAAGTTTTCCAGATTGGTCATGGGCATCAATCGATAGACGGTTGTTTTATTCGTCCTCGTGATGACGTGCCTCACCAAATCTTTATACCTGCCAATAGGCCGAATATATATGTTCTGCAAGGCAAAGATTTTAACTCCTTGAGACCCAGAGCGTAATTTTCATTGTAATTTGGGTGCCATTAGACGATTTTTAGTGACTATAAGCAATATTTTATAGATATGTCCTGTTTAGTATCCTTGTCGACTAACTATTTTGGTATATTAAGTGACTTCCCCTTTTTAATTTTATGGCTCGACAACATACAATTTTTTATAGCAAGGGCAAGATCTGGGCGTGAAGGGGTTAATGAGGTCTGCAAATGGTGAAGAGAGATTATCTGTTGAAGGCTTAGTGGGGAAAGCAGTCCATGTTGAAAAAAGCTGAAACAGGAGATAGATAGTTATAGTTATGGTAGTAGATAATAATTGCTGACACCTTAGTCCTCGAGCTATTCTTTTTTCCATTATTAGTGTCAGTCAGTAATCACTTCTAACATATATAATAACTTGCATCACTATTACTATTGAATGACAACTATTATCACACAATTGTAACAAGTATTATAACTTCCATACAGGATTTTCATGTACTCAAAAGAACCAGTATATTTTTTGGAACTTATTTTTATATCTTTAGTGATTCTTTGGAAAGTAAATAATACCACGGCTCGACATTATAGTGATTTAACCTCTTCCCTTGTCATCGCTTTAGTAACGAATGCGCAGATGTGTAATTGGTTTTAGAAGGTTTAATGGTTTTAATCTTAATTTTTTTTCGATTAATGTGATTGGAGAGAGAGAGAGAGAGAGAGAGAGAGAGAGAGAGAGAGAGAGAGAGAGAGACGTGTGGTAAATGATTGGAATGGACTCAGTCGTCAGGTAGTTAGTGCGGAGTCAATAGGGAGCTTTAAACGGAGGCTAGATAATTTATGGGGATGAAAGGTGGATGTAGGCTATAGTGTTAAGTAACAGGAACTACCACGTGTAGGTTTCCTGGCCTCTTGTAGATTCTTTATGTTCTTATGTTCTTAATTGGATATGCATGTGACACTGGCAGAGTATAACTGAAGGCGTGGGTAATGGGAACGTGTTATGAATGAGCCAGTTGCCGGTTGTGATTCATCCTTAACTATAGAGCTTTTTAACGACTTCCGTTTTATTATTATAAATTATTAGGCACTATTATTTGGGTCCAATGAAAGCCATAAAGACTATAAAAAAGAACATTGATGATCTTGATTCCTTTGATGAAGGTAGAATTAAGCTATCACTGAATACATTACCTTCTTTACTGGCGGCGTTATAGCAGAGGAGAATACCAAAATCGCATGATAAGAGAAGGGTCTGTGAATAAGGAAATAAAAAAGGTGCTTAGAGACAGCATAATAGTAGCTTTATAGTGCCGACAGTAACACGCATGGGAGAGCTGGACGTTGAATAAATGTGAGAGGTGTCAGTAGGAATGTGTGTCTGGCGGGGTGACTGTAGTGTGAACAGACCCTTGAGACCTAGAACGAAATTTTCATTGTAATTTGGGTACCATTAGACAATTTTAAATTAATATAAGCAATAATTTATAGATATGACCTGTTTAGTGTCCTTGTCCACTAGCTCATTTGATATATTAAGATACTTTTCGTAATTCTATGGCAAACAACAAACAATTTTATATAGTAAAGGAAAGATCTGAGCGTAAACGGTAAAAGTTATGAATACTTAACTAATGATTCGGTATGGATGGTAAGGGATATAGTTCAGCAGTAAGGAGTTGGTGATTAGCCTCAGACCTGAAAACACCGAAGGCCATGAATGTAGAACCATAGACCACTGTATACCTGGACTGCACACGCGACACTGTTTTGAATTGCGGGGGTGCATAGAGGCCTGCGGGGCGCCCTACAAAGAGATATAGTGGTCTATGGACTATCCTATAGACTGGTTTATCAGTATATATGATATACTGTAATCTTCGTAAATGTTTGTTCTATAATATTATCAAATAAAAAACAGTAAAACACGCTAAAGAAATGCCATTACGAGACTATGAAGAAATATGCATGAACTTAATATTCACTTAACTCTTCGCCATTTAAAACTTTGCGAGTCAACTTTGATCATGAAGGGTATCAATAGAAGCGCAATTTTATTAGCTTTCCATTGCTATATTTCGTTATCTGATAAATTAATTAGAACCATGCATAAATTAGCGTTAAATAAATAAATAAAATCATCAATCGGGTAATTTTCCCGATTGATGTTATTTATTTACTTATATATTTCGTTTCCTGATAAATGAATTAGTATCATGTATAAATTAGCGTTGACTAAATAAATAACCTCATCAATCGGGAAAATTACCCGATTGATGATTTTATTTATTTAGTTAACGCTAATTATGCATGGTTCTAATTCATTTATCAGATAACGAAATATAGCAATGGAAAGCTAATAACATTGCGCTTCTATTGATACCCTTCATGATAAAAATGTGTTTGTGTGTGCGTACGTGTATGTGTGTGTGTGTGTGCGTGTGTGTGTGTGTGTGTGCTTGCATGTGTATATGTGTGTGTGTGTGTGTGTGTGTGTGTGTGTGTGTGTGTGTGTGTGTGTGTGTGTGTGTGCTTGGGGTCGATATTCTAATATACTAATTTGGCACGGCAAACTCTTCGTCAGCCTGTCAAGGGTTGGCTGTGCTGACGCCGTCGAAGTGTTGGCGCCCTGTGGAATCACACGGAACATACTCCGAGGCATACTGCCTTGACTGTCCACAAGTGGCTGCCTTCCTATGTAACAGCTTCTGTTGTAGACGTTTGTAAATACTTGCTTACGGAGGACAATTTAGACATTATTCTTTTGCAACACCCACACTTTGGTGGGTGTTAATACTGTTATGTAGCATTGTCACTTTAATGGTGTATTTACACGCATGTATTTACATGTATCTATATATTTTTTTCTTCTTATTTTTATTATTTTTATTTTTTTGTTTTCTTCCCGCCTCTTACTGCAGTGAAGTTTTAGGTTTTTCCTCTATACACGTGTGTATATTGCACTTGTTAATAGTATGTTTGTCTTGTGTATATTGTATATAGTATGTTGGATGTAATGCACTGTATATGTGTATATATATATATGTATGTGTGTGTGTGTGTGTGTATGTATATATATATGTGTGTGTATGTGTATGTATATGTATATATATGTATGTATGTATGTATATGTATATGTATATGTATCTGTGTGTATATGTATCTATATATATATATATATATGTGTATGTGTGTGTATGTATATATATGTATATATATATATGCATCATGCACGTGCCGTGTGACACGATTGGCCACTGTTTAATTCCTTTGTTTCATATTTGTGTTTAATTCCTACTCAATTTATGCACTACTTGACTGACGCCGTAGTGCGCAATAAATTAATAAAACAATACTCCGAGGCACTTTAACCAGTGACCAACGACAGAACAACACGATTGGAGTTTGCACTCACATTGTTGTCTACTATATACTACTACAAACATCAATACATGGGTCCGAAGGGCCCACAAGCACTTGTTATTACTATAATTAATTTCATTATTATTATTATTATTGTAGCCCTTTATTGTTATCATTACTACTATTGTACTTATGTTTATCATTATTATAGTTTTACTTCTTTTTTGACTGTCAGGTGTAGTAGACGTGGTGTTCATTGTCAAAGTCCTGCAGGTTTATAATAACGAAGGAAGGAAGAGAGAGAGATAGGAGAGAGAGAGAGGGGAGGAGAGAGAGAGAGAGAGAGAGGAGAGGAGAGAGAGAGAGAGAGAGAGAGAGAGAGAGAGAGAGAGAGAGAGAGAGAGAGAGAGAGAGAGAGAGAGAGAGGAGAGAGAGAGAGAGGGGAGCAACGAGATCTTGGAACCCAATATCTGTCAACACAACAAGCTATTTCCTGTCTGATGTCAAAATCCCATGCGAATGAAATCCCATGCGTATGACATGTGTTTAATCTCTCAACTGCTATTTTAGAGAGTGGCTCATCAATACAGAAAGAGGTGTCAGATGGGGAATTATTGTTAACTTTTTCAATGAAAATATAGGTTGTAGTTTTGATGTCTTTATTTGTTTTTTTACCAGTCTTAGATAGATAGATAGATAGATAGATAGATAGATAGATAGATAGATAGATAGATAGATAGATAGATAGATAGATAGATAGATAGATAGATAGATAGATAGATAGATAGATAGATAGATAGAGAGAGAGAGAGAGAGAGAGAGAGAGAGAGAGAGAGAGAGAGAGAGAGAGAGAGAGAGAGAGAGAGAGAGAGAGAGATATTAAAAGTTTGGTTGAAATGTTTGGTTTGGTTTGAAAATGAACGTTTGGTTAAAGTTAGGATAGAAATGGGAAGCCCGAGTTGTACAGACAGAATGACAAACGGACATTTATAACGGTGAATTATAGTAAGATGGTCGTTAACTCTACTAATGCAACCACTTTTACTACTACTACTGTTGTGAATATCGATATCAATATTATTATTATCATTTTCGTTATTGTTATCATTATTAACATTGTCTTCATCATAATTATTTTCATTGTTTTTACATTATCATCATCATTGTTATAATAATCATCATTGTTGTTATAATAATCATCATCATTGTTATAATAATCATCATCATTGTTATAATAATCATCATCGTTGTTATAATAATCATCATTGTTGTTATAATAATCATCATTGTTGTTATAATAATCATCATCATTGTTATAATAATCATCATTGTTGTTATAATAATCATCATCGTTGTTATAATAATCATCATTGTTGTTATAATAATCATCATTGTTGTTATAATAATCATCATTGTTGTTATAATAATCATCATCGTTGTTATAATAATCATCATTGTTGTTATAATAATCATCATCGTTGTTATAATAATCATCATAATTGTTATAATAATCATCATCATTGTTATAATAATCATCATCATTGTTATAATAATCATCATTGTTGTTATAATAATCATCATTGTTGATATACCATTTTTTATTGTCATTGTTACCATTTTTATTATACTTGTATCCAGTGGCGTACCCAGAAAATTGAAAAGGGGGGGGCCAAAAAAAAAAATAATAATAATAATTTATATATATATATATATATATATATATATATATATATATATATATATATATATATATATATATATATATATATATATTATATATATATATATATATATATATATATATATATCATAGACCACTGTAGATATAATGGTCTGTGATATATATCTGGTCGAGAGCTGCTTGGTATGGGAAAGGAGCCTGCATGGGAACTCGCGCGTGGTGACCCGTGGCCACCGAGATGACTCTCGGTGGTCTCGGGTGACCCCCGGGAGTGGCGTCGTAGGGTGGGCGAGGCGACGCGCCCCCTGGCGTATGCCCCCAATGATTGATTGATTGATAGATATATAGATATTTATTTATTTATAATAAATATATTTTATTATTTATTTTTTGCAAAGGGGGGGCCATGGCCGCATGCCCCCCCCCCCCCCCCCCCCCCCCCCCCCCCGTCGGTACGCCACTGCTTGTATCACTCCTACAGTATTGTTAGTATAAGTATTATTAATATTGCTGCTATTATCATCATTATCATTATGGTTACTATCATCATTACTATTATTACTATTATTACCACTATTGCTGTTTTACCATTACACAAGACACTGGGTTTTACGGGGAAAGTGAGGGAGTCGAATTCTTGTAAAAAATAAGTTACAAAACGGTTCAAGAGAGAGAGAGAGAGAGAGAGAGAGAGAGAGAGAGAGAGAGAGAGAGAGAGAGAGAGAGAGAGAGAGAGAGAGAGTTATTGGCAAGTGGGGGAATAGGAGGGAAAAGTGGAGATAAAGGCATGGGTAATCGAACAGGTGACTCTAATTAATCAAAGCGCAGGTGAACTGTCTCTCACGCGCCCCTTTTTCCATATGTACAGTACAACTGAAGAGGAGGAGGAAGAGGAAGAGGGGGAATGGGGCAGGTGGAGGAGGAGGAGGAAGGGCAGGTGGAGGAGGAGGAGGAGGTGGAAGGGGATGGGGAGGAGGTGGGAGGGAGGAGGACGGAGAGGTGGAAGGGGAGGAGGAGGAGAAGGAGGAGGTGGAAGGGGAGGAGGAGGGAGGGGTGGAAGGGGAAGAGGAGGAGGAGGAGCACATCAGAGATATATAAGGAGTAGATGAGGAAGATGACCCACAGAGTAGAAGATACAGTCACCATGTTTTCCTGTTACGGCCTTCTCCTCCTCCAGCTCGTCCTTCTCAGTGCTGTAAGACTTAGTGGTAGAAGACGAAGGAAGTAGTGGGATGAGATGGAGGCACAGAGTTACATACCTGTCTTTAACTCGCATCTAACTTAACATGTCTTTATCTTAACACATCTTTAACTTTAATGTCATTAAGTCTGTGGGTGGAGGTATCAAAGCGTGCAGAGAGAGTCATGGGAAGAGGGTTATTAGAGGTGGGTATAGGCGTTCTGTAAGGATTGACCCAAATTTCCCGGAGGCTTATTTCTTTGTTTTGTTTTCAGGTGCGGGACAGTAAGCAGTACTGCGCGCCAGACTGTAAAGATGCAGATCCGTCAACCTTTGTGCGAGACCCGACGGACTGTACGAGATACTATGTGTGTCTTAGCATCAACGGTGAGTGTTTCCAGGGCGCTGTGTTGGCAGTGCTGTAACGGCACAGCGTTTTGTTCACAAGGTATCAAAAGTGTATTACAGGTGTGAGTGTGGGAAGGGAGTGTTGGCTAGGTTGTGAGGATGTTGAAAAGTGAGGCATGAAGAACACACACACACACTTCTCTGTCACATAACGACCTCTAACTCTCCACAGGTGAGATGATCCCATCGCAGGCGCCCCTGGAATGCCCTGACAACCAGTATTTCAACGACAAAACCACGCTTCCTCGCTGTAGTGATATTGGCTCCGCCCCACCAAACTTTTGTTCACCGCTCTGTAATCCCTGTGTACCCGACTGTCACATCGATAACCCAGGCACAGTGCAGCCCCACGAGGAGGACTGTAACAACTACTACGTCTGTCTCACCGACGGCCACACGCTCCTGCAGTCCTGCCCCATAGCCTCGCCTTACTTCGACTTCCGCACGGGAGACTGTCAGTCAGACAACACCCTCTGCTACAGGTACTGCGAACCCTGCTTGCCCCACTGCACCTACACGGGTCAACAGGTGGCCGACCCCACTGATTGTACTAAGTTCTTCTTCTGCACGCCACCCACCATGTCCTCCTTCACCTGCCCGCACGGGGAAGTCTACAACCCGGTCACGGAGAAGTGTGAGGTGAACGCTCCCTGTAATGTTACGTGCCCTAGTAATGCTACCTCTAGTAATGCTACCTCTGGTTCTAACTAACACTAGTAATGCTACCTCTTTTAGCACCCACCTGTAATACCGGTAGAGCTAACTAACCCTATGTATCTGTTGTGCTGATTAATATCCTGTATTTGTAGAAATGATCAACAACCTTCATAACTGTAGGCGTAGACATTAGTGATAATATTTAACATTACAACTAATAATACAGTAACTTGCACACATAGAGTATCTCATTTATTACACATATGTATGCATGCTGCGAGAGTATTTACTAAATGACGTGATAGGATTTTTTCTTATCAATATTTGGGTATAGACATTAAAACACGTGAGATTTCGCGCACCTCGAGCAAGCGAGATTTGAAAATTGATGAAATGGCAACAAAACACTGATACTAATAATAAGGCCTATCCAGACGAGCGGGCGTGCCCGGCGGGCAGCGCGGTCGGCGGACAAATTGTGCCGGGCATGCCCGTGAATGTTGTCCACACGATGTCGAGTCGATGAATGGGCGGGCGTGCCCGACGATGCCAGTAGGTTGTCGAATGCGGTACGATAAACATGGTGCCCAGTACTACTGCGAAGAAGTATTGTGTAGCATAATTGTTGCTGTGTGTATAAAGTTCCTGATGTGAACCGTGTTACATCGAAGTGATAAGTGGGAGGCAAGCCTTCTATTTATCACTAATGTTAATTTGTGTCTGGCAGCGGCGTAGCTCCTCAAGCCGCTGGGCACCGCACGGTGATTTCGCTCAACGGGGGATCGGGCAATTCGATGGTTTGCCCGTCAAATGTGCCCGCCGATAAGGCCCGCTCGTCTGGATAGGCCTTAGCAACATCGCAGGGGAATGTACTTTAAAGTTTAAAGTAAGCAAGTCAGTGCAGTCCTGGAGGGCAGTGAGAGTGTATGCACTGTTTCACTTTTTTCGTCATTAGTTACGAAGATATTTTCAAACAGTGCAATCGTTTATTGCTTCATGGCTCCTCGGCGCATTATATCCCAGGATACTATAAGCTCCATGTGTTCCTTGCATAGAGCAGAATCTTGAATCTTAGTATGACAAGATGTGTAGTGCAGAACCTTTTATGCCGGACGGTGCCCCATGTCACGGCAAACGTTGTTAAGGAATGGCTGGATATGTGTGCTATCGATTGCTTTGACTGGCCTCCTAATAGTCCTGACTTGAACCGAACCCAATAAAAAATCTTTGGTCCATAATGAAAAGGAAGCTTCAAGAAGTGGACACTAGTTCTGTGGCGAAGTTAAAAGCTGCACTGTTAAAAAAGTTAGAGGAACTACCAAAGGAGCTTCTTCATAAACTTGCAGACTCGTTACCTAACCGACTGCAGGATGTTATAAAGAAGAAAGGGAATGCAATCAAGTACTAGGCTATCGGTAAGTTACAGTTTCTTACTTTTTAATGTTTTTCCCAAAATATTTTTTTAAACTTTTTGAGTGAGCGTGCCACGACGGCACAGGAAGGCGACCCCCAAAACCATTTGGCGGCCCACTGTACATATTTTAAACTTTGACTTCACTACTTGCCACGCCCAGGGTGAGCCGGTTTTGCCGGATTATTATTTTTTTTTTTTTTTTTTTTAACATTGTCCCTATAGCCCCCCGAAAACAGTGCCCCCAAAGGGCTGGGAGGGAAAGGTTTCTGGGGGGTTCATTGAGGGCTGTGATCGTTGGCCCCCCCCGTGGTGGCGGGGCCAGGATTTTTATAGTGCCCGCCTGTGTTTAGGGCCCCAGCCGCCCCCCGTGCCCCGCGATGCATTTCGCAATCGAAGGGAGGCAAAGATTTACTGTTTTTTCATAGATTTCTTTGGTAGAGGTTAAGGGGACATGCCTCCCATTTTGCCCCCTCTTTTCCCGTGTTTTCCTCTATTAAAATCTTTTTTTCCCTTTTCCAAAAATTCTGTAACGCTTACCCTCCACAGCAAAAAGTCTGGGAGAGGGGATAATAAAGGGAAAAAGGGAATGGAGAACAACAAGAGAAAAAATTATTGATAAACAGGGAAATAAGTAGTATATTGAAAAACTTTATTTTGTTCTTCATCCGATGGTTATTTCGCCCAAAGGGAAGGTGGGGAAAAGGCCCTTTTCCCCGATGCCCACGAAAAAAAAGGTAAAAGGCGCCCCCCCTAGAGGGTACAACCCCAAAAGCCCTTTTTTTTGAGGGCCCTGTAAGGATAAATTATTGTCACCCAATGCATTTTAAAGTTAATGTTGAAATTATCAAACCCCCAATTAGGGCGAAAAACCAAACTGTTAAAATTATAATTTTGTTTAAAGTGAACTACCTTGCGATTAACCCAATTCTACCTAACTGCTATGTTTACCAATTTAGCTTAAACAAGGTATACTCAGCAGGGCAGGTGGGTTGAAATGTGCTTTGGCTTAAATCCCTAGCTTTGGGGAAAGTATTGTAGGTCGGTAGACAGAGTCGCAACAGGGGGGGAGTGGAATTTGTGAGGGGCGTGGTGACGGGCTGAAGGAGGGCACGTAAGGGCCCGTTTGGGGGGGCCGACGTTCTCCCCGGGCTTTTTTTAGCTGTTTTTTAAATTTGGTTTTACCCCCGTCTTCTAAACCCGTTTGATGGGTTTTAAATTTTTACTCATTTTATGGGGGTTTGACTAAAACCTTAGTGATAATAAAAAAAGCTCATACAGCTTCATTCATAGGGGCTGACTTGGTACAGTCTTGACAAACTCCCTTCAAGACAGCTAGGAGTTTACACGTGGGCCAAAGTTCCAACAATATTCCTATACGTGGAAATTTCCTGACAATTCCTTTGATTATGTTAATCCTTTGATTAATTGTGGTAAATTTTTTGATGAATACCCCCAAAAATTTTCTAATATATCTAAAAACATCTTAAAATTTTTAACCCCAAAACATTAAATATATACAAGGGGGAATTTGTGGTTTGTATCCCCCACCCTGGCGGTTTGGCCCCCAAATTCCACCCCTTCAAAATTAAAAAAAACCTTACTCAAAATTTTGAGCGGGTTTTTGGGATAATTTTCCCCAAATGGGGGCCGGCGAAAAATGAAGGGCTGCTTTTAGGTTTAAATTTTACCCCCTTTAAAAGAGGTTTCTCCCAAATGGGTTTTCACTTTAAAGCAAGCTTGCCCCCCGAGGGGCGAGAAAACCTAAAGTTTGGGCCCGCCAAGACGCAGATTAAAATCTTTAAATTTTTCCTTCAGCAAAATCTAGGGGGACAAATTATTTTCCGTCCGCACAAATCGTGTCCCCCCTAGTAACTCCACAGGGCCTCACAATCCCCTTTCCATCAGTATGCAATTTTCTATTTTTTCCTAAGGCCCCATTGCAAACGAGGCATATCTCCCCAAAGGATTCTATATCTCCTTCTTTGATTGGACTTTGTTTTTTCTGGCTGTTGGGGCCCCATAAACTTTTCCCTTAGACTCAGTAAATAATCTGCCTCCAATGCTTTCCCATGACCTTAAAATTTTACTTAAAGGGTTGTGATAACCCTTTCCCCGGGAGATGTTGAGCCGGGTCATTTATTGGTTGGGATCTTGTATATCTTCCCTTGTATCTATTAAAGTGAAAGGG
Organism: Chionoecetes opilio; assembly: GCA_016584305.1. Taxonomy (NCBI): domain Eukaryota; kingdom Metazoa; phylum Arthropoda; class Malacostraca; order Decapoda; family Majidae; genus Chionoecetes; species Chionoecetes opilio. The sequence continues at coordinate 176,288 of JACEEZ010019732.1, forward strand.
TTCCGTTTTCTCCCAAAAATTAAATGTGAGGGAGTAAGGCTTCTATATTTACTGATTAATCATCTAAGTAGGTTAAGGGTCGGTTATTGATACGGGTCTCAATCTCAGTCCTATAGTTTTCAAGTCTTCTAGACCAAATCTTTGTCTTGTGGAGAGTTTTCTTAAGACAAGACTTTACAATGCCAATCATTCTTTCTGTGAAACCATTTTGCCAAGGACTCTAGGAGTAGTAAGGGGTCCATGGGGCATTTCCTTAACTCTAAAATTTTTGTACTGAGGGATGATTTAATATTTCTTAAAATATGGGGGAGGCTCCTACGAAGTTATTTAGCATTATTCGCAAATCAATCGCCGAGGCCCCACGACCGCCGAGCCACAACCGCCAAACACTTGAATAAAGGTTTGGGCACTTAAATCATCGTTTATTTCTAAATGAAAGCCCTTGTAGAGGTGCAAGTAAATAAGCAGACTTATACTTTCTTGGGGGGAGTATATCTCCTGTAATTACTTTTTGCCCCAGTATAGTCGACCCCCACTACCTCAAAGGGTTTTTTAATGATTGCACTCGATCCATGGGGATTTTGAGGGGCCCGGGATGGTGATCAGTCTTCCCTCACATCTCTTTTTTTTTTTTTTTTTTTTTACATCACAAGGAACTGGCCAAGGGCACAACAAAATGGGTAACACAAAGCCCGCTTAGTTCCCAGCCCCTATAAAGAAGACAGTAAGAGAATAAAAAAAAAACAGAGGGGTAAGCCAATTTAGTTCGGGAGGTGTCTTGTTACTCTTCTTTGAAAAGATTAAGTCATAGAAAGTGGAAAAATAAAACAGGAAGGAGTTCCGAGTTTACCAGTGAAAGGTATGACAAGTAAAGTACTGATTAACTCTTGCATTAGGAAGATGGACAGAATGGGGGATGAAATGATAAAAAGTCTTGTGCACGGGGGCCGCGGTGAGTGGGGGGGCATGCATTAGCAAGTTCAAGAGCAGTGAGCAGAAATAACGGTAGAAGAGAGCAAGAGAAGCAACATTGCGGCGGTGATTTAAAGATTGAAGACAGTCGTCAGAGGAGAGGAGTTGATGGGGACGAAAAGCTTTTGACTAAACCCTGTTTAGGAGAGCTGTAGGGAGTGGATCCTCCCCAAACTGTGAGACATACTCCATACATGGCAGATAAGGCCCCTGTAGAGAGCAAGAAATTGGGAGGGAGAAAAAAGGACGCAGACGCCACAGCACCCTAACTTCTTAGAAGCTGTTTTAGCAAAGATGAGATTTGAGATTTCCAGTTCAGATTTTAGTAAAGGATAGTCCTAGAATGTTCATTGTAAGAAAAAGCAGAAAAGTTGAGTGTCATTGAAAAAGGGGGGATAGTTATCGGGTAGGTTTTGTCGAGTAGATAGGTGAAGAATTTGGGTTTTTAAGGCATTGAACAAACAAGGTTTGCTTTACCCCAATCAGAAATTATAGAAGAGATCAGAAGTTAGGGCGCTCGGTGGCATCTCTCTGTAAATCACTTATTTTCCTGTTGATTGGAGTCTAATAAACGACTTGAAAATGCAGGGTAAAATCATCAGCGTAGCAGTGGATAGGGCTTTAAAGTTAGACTTAGAAGATCTTTAATAAATAATAAAAAGAGAGTGGTGATAGGACAGAACCCTGGGGAACACCACTATTGATAGATTTAGGAGTAAGAAAAATGTCCATCTACGTAGCTGAAATAGAACGGTTTGAAAGGAAACTTAAGATGAAGGTACAGGAGAAGGATTAGAACCGAATGAGGGTAGTTTGGAAATTAAAGATTTGTGCCAACTCTATAAAAAGCTTTTATATTAAAGGGAAACCCGCAAAAGTTTCACCCGAAACCCCTAAAGCAGGATGACCAGATTCAGTTAGGAAAGCTAGAAGATCGCCAGTAGATCGCCCTTTACGGAAACCGACTGACGATCAGATAGAAGATTGTGAGCAGATAGATGCTTAAGAATCTTCTTTTTAAATATAGATTCAAAACTTTAGAAAGGCAGGAAGTCAAAGCTATAGGACGGTAGTTTGAAGGATTAAAGGGTCACTCTTCTTAGGAACAGGTTGGATTGTGAGCAAACTTCCAGCAAAAAGGGAAAAGGTGGAAGTAGATAGACAAGACGGAAAGTTTGACCAGGCAAGGTGCAAGCACAGAAGCACAGTTTTTGAGAACAATAGGAGGACTCCGTCGGACCGTAACCTTCCGAGGATCTAGGCCAGAAAGGGCAAAGGAAACATCATTCCGAAGGGTCTTATGACAGGCCCTAATATATCAGAGGGTGGAGGAGAAGGAGGAACGCCCTTCATCCCAGAGTGGAATTTTTAGCAAATGTTTGAGCGAAGAGTTCAGCTTTAGAAGTGATGAAACAGCTGTGGCCCATCTGGACCCTCTGGGTGAACATAAAAAGGAAAGATGAAGAAAAAAATTGTTAGAGATGTTATTAGCTAGATGCCAGAAGTCACGAGAGGATTTGATTCTGAAAGATTTTGACATTTTCTATGATGAAGAGTTTTTGGTAACTTGAAGTAAAGATTTTGGCATGATTGCGGCAGAAATATAAAGGGCAAAGAGTTTCAGGAGATGGATGCTTTACGGTACCGTTTGTGAGCCCCTCTCTTATCTCGGACAGCTGAAATAAGCAAGTTAAACCAAGGTTGACGGGCTTTAGGATTAGAGAAAGTAAATTTGGGAAAGTACGCCTCCATGCCAGAACTATGGACCTCAGTTATGCGCTCTGCACCAAGAGATGGGTCTTTGACATGGAAGCAGTAATCTTCCATGGAAAATCAGAGTAGTACTGCCTTAGGTTTTTCCCACTTAGGGTGAGTTGAAGTGCCAGAAGCACATTTCCCCTTAGGTGGGTCCCGAACGGTACCGGAGCGATAGGACAGGTTACAGAATAAGATTGTGATCGGAGGAACCCAACGGAGAGAAATTTTCACAGAATAACAGAAGGTTAGTAGTTAGGAAAAGATCAAGAAAGTTGGGCGTGTCTCCAAGGCGCCAGGAATATGGGTAGGGTGCTGCACCAGCTGCTCTAGTCTTGGAGGATAGAAAAGTTGTAGGCTTCTTCACCAGGTTGGTTAGTGAAAGAAGATGATAGCCAAAGCTGGTGGTGAACATTGAAGTCCCCCAAAAATGAAAATTTCAGCTAAAGGAAAATGAGATGAGATTTTTGCTCCACTTTTGATGTTAAGTAGTCGAAGAATTTTACATTGTCAGAGGATTAGGTGAAAGATATACAGCACAGATAAATTTAGTAAGAGAGTGACACTGAAGTTGAAGCCAGATGGTAGAAAATTAGGAAGATTCAAGGGGGTGGGCACGAGAGCAAGTGATTTTCATTGCGCCATATTACGCAACAGCCAGCTTTGGATTTAAAATTAGAGTTTAAAACGTAAAGGAGACAGAAAAAGGTCCCGCTGCCAGTGCTCACAGCCAACTGAGTTTCGGTGAGGAAAAGAAATGAGGTTTAGAGGAGGAGAGATGATGTTCGACAGAGAGAAAGTTAGATCTAAGGCCGCGAATGTTGCAGAAGTTTAAGGAGAGAAGGCTAGAAGAAGTATCAAGACACTCGGGTCGACATCTTTGGACGGGCCGACCTGGGGATATTTATGGTCCCTCCCCCGTAAGGACTCCGAGGCTGGAGTCCCTATCTTGCATTTGATACAAGATTTGAGGGAGTAATTTAACTGCCTGTCTACCCTGCGGTATCCAAATTCCCCTCCTGAGATAGGCTAAAGTATCAGCCATTCCACCATGTAACGAGTTCCCATGAGATTCATCCACTATCAATTTAATAAGATGGACGTTTGGATTAGCATGGGATTGCAGGTTTTAATCGGGAAGATCACATTCCAAATTCTTCCTCGACACCTAATGGGTGCCCTCATTATCTAGGTACAGACCTAATGATTTAGACCTAATGATTTGATAAGTTTGTTCCCCGGGGGGTGGCTAGGCTAAGAGCTGATATTTCTCAGAAATTCCTGCTTTTGTATTGTTCTAACCCAACTTCAAGTCAAACTATCCCACTTTATGATTTGAAAAACCAATTA